>JAULJZ010019043.1:0-15849 GCA_032270985.1 Heliamphora pulchella
CTCTCTCTTTTTCGCTGAAGGTTATGTGTTGCTCATCCTTCCATTTCGTACTTTGACTATTTTTTTTAGCCTCACTTCTTTCCATTTTTGGTTGGAACATAGTAACTACTAAGTCTTCTTAGGTGGCTATCATATTTTTTAGATTTTGAACACAGTTTAAATATGTTTATTGGGTTAGAAAGTAATAGTTCTAGAATACATTTGAAGGGAATGAGAAGAGGTTGAAAGCAAGATGGAGGATTGTAAAGATATCAATTTTTTGAATTATACTCTGCTAGGATGAGTTAGCCATATTGATAAACATTTAATTTTTTGTGGGATTGTAGCATCCTGTTGTTATTTTTTATGCACAAGTCAATGTTATCATTGTGGCATGATACAAAAATATGATCTACTAAAGGGAACATTGGAGGAGCGTAGTAATTAGAAAGTCTTCTTAGGTCGCTAACATATTTTGTGAATTTTGAATGCGGTTTAAATAGGTTTATTGGGTTATAAAGTAGTAGTAACTAGAAAGTCTTCTTAGGTGGCTAACATATTTTGTGAATTTTGAACGCGGTTTAAATAGGTTTATTGGGTTATAAAGTAGTAGTTCTAGAATGCATTTGAAGGGAATGAGAAGAGGTTGAAAGCAAGATGGAGGATTGTAAAGAAGTCAGTTTTTTGATGCACTAGTCAATGTTATTATTGTGGGCATGATATAATAACATGGCCCACTAAAGGGACATGGAGTTTACATAAACCATAAATTGTATGTAAAAAATGCAATTCCTTGATTCCATTATTTATTGTTTTGTGTGCAAACAGTTCTGAAATAGACAGTTTTCAGACCTTCAGCAACAAATTTATTTCTTGAGAGGTCAGAGGCTTCAGATAATGTGTTCTGGACAACAACCCAATTTGTTTCTTTAGAGGCCAAACTTCTAGAGAGTTTTTTATGGACATCAACAACTCATAATAGAGGATCTCTTCAATCTTGATGGTGTAGTTTTTGAGTCAGTTTAGCAATAAACACACCAAGTAATTTTTTTTTGAATTGGATAAACTTTGGTAGCACAATTTTATTGACTTAAACAACACCCTTTGAATTTGCAATTGATGGCATGTTGTTTTTTTCATTTACAATATCTATATTTGAGAACTTACTTTCCTGTTCATCTCAAATTCCATTTGGAGTGATGATCGGTAACACTCTATCCAACCAATTCAATGGGGGTGTTAAACACATTATTTAGCCAGAGGCCATGTTTCTTGCTTTTGTTCTACTTCAAGTAGAACTTGACTATTTTAGCTTCTTTTATCTTCGTTTGATTGATACCTGGTGTAGGTGGAAGTACAGGAATGTCAAGGGATTTGAACCAGGGTGATGTAAATAATGCCGATAAATCCACTGGAGAAGGAAATGCTGTTTCTTACAAATTGCTTCTAGAGGAAATTGGTGGCAAGGTAAAATTATTGCAGACACAGATACAACAGTAAGAATTTTATCAAATTATAGATGTGGACAATAGTAACATCTCTAAGCTTTACTTTTATTGCTGCAGGTTCACTTTATTATTAGGACTTAACTCTGTTAAGGGTGTGAATTCTTAAATCTATTTATCAAGGTAGGGTGATGAGAACTCTGACACTGAATTATCAATCTTCTTGTTTGGAATCCTTTTATTTCTTAGTTTGTGTAACCAAAATTTCAAAAAGAAATGCTTTGGTCAGTTTACAATCTTGTTGATGTTTTTTATTTTCAGGAATAATAGTGATTGTGTTGAATATTAGATGGAGTTGAAAGAAGAAAATGTATTGATGTGGAAATAGTAGTCATTAATTAGTTTGCATTGTGATTGTGAGTTGAAATCCAGACTGTGGCTGAGTATAGATTATTGTTTGAATTTAACAGGTTTTCAAAAGTTTGGGATAGTATGAAAACAGAAGAAATTTTGCCGAAATTTATAAATTTTATGCTTAGATTATTTTATAAATTTGGGAGTTATTCCTTTTAAAATAAGTTAAAGAATTCGAGAGAATATCACAAGAGAAGTTCTAGTCATAGGGAGAACGGGTTATAATATGGGGATCACGCGCCTCAGGTTTGAGGTCGTGACAATTTGTGCATAAGGCTTCTACTTTCTGGTCATGGATGAGAATATATGATTTTAGGGTTACAGTAATTGCTTATTTTTTTAATTTTTGAGCAACTTGCTTACTATTTTTTTGTTTTCTGCTAATTCTATCTTGTGAATTGAACTGACTTGCAGATTCCAGAGTGTGGCTAGCATTGTTCTTCTCAACACTAGTTCAAGTGATGGATTTGTTGAAATTGCTGCTCCTTTCTTTAGTAAGAATTCTCCTAGATTGTATTGTGACAAATTTTAAATTATTAGGCAATTTTTTAATTTGGTACAATTGATCAAAAGATTATTGAGTGTCATATGAATATATTTATTTGAAAATTTAATGAATTTTTTCATTACAGTCATGATAATTTGTTTTGTTGTCTTGTGTTTGGAACTTGGAGTTCATTTTGTTGGAAATGCTTTTTTATAGTTGGTTTTTATGTTTCACGTTTATGTTTTGTGGATATGATAGAACTAAATTTGTAGAAACTTATATTTGAAGCTAGTTAGAATTGGTGAGTCAGGAATTGTATTAGTTGGCAGGGCTATTATAGGTGAAAAAAGACCCGAAATAATATTAGGTGCGTGTTGGTACGCAATGCTTATTTTTAATCATATTTTTTTTACACTTTTTTAGTTTTTATCACGCACAAAAAGTGTGGTCGATAATGCGAAATCGACTTAACAATCACACCAATTTTATTTTTAATCACGTTTTTTCTTATTTTTAATTACACTTATCAGTTTTAATCAAGCACAAAAAGTGAGGTCGATAATGCAAAATTGAGATTTTAAAATTTTAACAATCACACTAATTCTATTTTTAATCACGTTTTTTATATTTTTAGTCACCCGCAAAAAGTGTGATGGAATGTCTCGACTTTATATTACACCCCCATAAACTATGCTTGGAAAAGCGTGATTATAACTTTATAATCGCATGTATAAAGCGTGATGTTTCAACTGTTTTTTAGTAGTGGGTTGAGTTTCAGGTTTCGAAACGTTTTGTTGAAAACGGAGAAAAATATTTTAAAATATTTTTGTTTGATCTCCATGTTGATGGATGGATCTATATACATGTACAATGTATGTTTGTGAAATGTTTTCGTAGTCGATCTATGGTTCGATTTTTAGAAGATTATCTAGATGTACTGGGATGACGTGTATTTGGTACGAGTTGCCCTCGGTATAAGTTCAGAAACGTCTGCAGCGTAGGTGCTCTGTACCTTCGGGTTAGTCCCCGTAAATTGAGTTGGTTGTGTGCTTTGTACCCTCGGGTGGTCGCCCATAAATTAAGCAGTTTGTTATGGTACTTCGTATAGAACTTGTCATTATCTAGCGAGTCTTGAATGGCTGGGGTCTAGGGTAATGGACATGAGTCTATAGTTGCTACTTTTGTCTGTGTGACAGAGTCGGTACATAAGATTATATTTTTCTTCTTTTTCACGATGGTACATTCCATGAGAGAACAATATTTTAATTACTGTTTTTCCTTAACTGTGATTGGTTATTTGCATTATTTGCAACACATGACTTTAAGGATGAAAACGAGGTTTTATGTTAACAAAACCATTTTGGGAGACTGGTGTAGTTTGTTGGGAAAACTTGTGGGTTTTGGATGGAAAACCTTTTGGGTTTTGCGGTTGAGTTCGCTCCCACTCTATATGATTGCATATTTCCTGCTTTACAGCTTTATTGTTTGTTTTTATTGGGTTTCGGCTCACGGGTGAAATTTTCTGTACAAAACTTTTTTCAGGTGATGATGTGGATGATGATCTTGAGTAGATCTAGTGATGCCCGTGCTGACGGATGATGGAAGACTGTAGTAGTTTTTCTTTTTGGTATGCATGTTCCTGAAGGCAAGTTTTGTACGCTATTAGGCGATATACTGTATGCATGTTGAAACTGTATACCTTTGTTTATAGGAGGTATCTTTTGTTGGGTATTCTATTGTTTTCAACAGGCAGTTTTGAATATATGAAAACTTGTATTTTCATAAAAACTGATGTTTAGTAGATTTTCACGTGACGCCGGATTTTGGGGCGTGACACTACCTGAGTTGGTTTCTAGATTGTTTGGCATATTTTGAATGTTCACCTGAGTTATCGTATTATCCTTGTTTCTAATATGAGATCCTCAGAATAAATCACATTTCAAGTATCACAGCTTCACGCAAAAGTAATGCTTTCAAGTAAAATAGTCAAATACTTATTTATAATATTGTATCATCAAGGATACGTAGAAAAATGAAAAACTGGCAAACATGCTTCTAAAACACTATTCAACCCTATACCATGTCCAAAATACTATCCATTCTTTTCTCGATCTCCTACTAATCATCTATAGGGCTTTTGACTGAAAATTCAGATCTTAAGAATTGGTACTAGGTCCTAATCATCAAATGTGAAGGGTTCATTGTCGAGGTGCGAAGAAATGAATTTTATTAGGATATGGGTTTAGCCTAGTTCATTTTACAACTAGTTCTTGCTTGGAGTGGTTATTGGTAAGTTTGTCGGGTTTAGAGTAAGATTTTGGGGTGGTTGACTATTTATGTATCTAATTATCATTTTCTTCAATGCTTTTCCATACGTATGATATCTAACTACTTCTCGTTGTATCGAATCTAGGTAAAATGGTCTTTCGTTTTTTATTCTTAATAGAGTCTCTACTAGAGAAGGAAACATGTACATGGTTAGATTCAACGAATTTGCTTTAAATGATTCCTAGGAGGATCCTACAAGTGGTATGATAAGATAAAATCTTCCAATGTGTCTATGTTATCTATGGTTCATATTTTAAGGGAATTTCTAGTTATTACTAACTACCAAATTAAGGACATGTTTAGAACATTATAAGTTCATAAAAGTGGTGTGAAGTGTCCTAAACTCTGGGTTTAAAAAAAAAAAACTTTGCTTTGATATTATTTCTGTCACGACCCATTTCTTGAATGGAGCTCGTGATTGATCAGTGAGTCAAAACTCTCCCGAGATCTCTTACTTTTAAAACTTTATTTTTTGGTTTTGCTATAAAAACAAGTTTTTTTTTATCAATTCCATGAAATTCTTCTCGACGATCCATTTTAATATCTTTCTTTTAAGACTCACCAGACTTTTGCTTTGATAATTGAGATATCATAAGACTCACACGACTTTTGTAGAAATCAGTCAACTGTGCTCAACGAGTTTTTCAAATCTAAACACAATAAAAATACTAGTTTTAGTACGATTTTTATACCTTCGTAAATTTTTGTAAGAAGTTAACATGTTTTATTTTCTAACTTAATAATTTTATAATATTTTATCTTAAAAGAAAATTATAGCTAATACTTATTTTAGCAAAATTCTCTATGTTTAAACTTTCTAAGTTTAAAATTTTGTTTATATGAAAGATGTATCTAAAGTTTTTAATTTAAAATTTGATTTTCTTAAAAATTCTTTTAAATCTAATTAAAGCCCACAACATGCAAAAATATTAAATTTAACCAAATTTTGTAAATTTTATTAAGGAAAACTTATGATTTAATTTATTTTATTTTTTTCACTTAAATTTAATAAGGAAAATAAAATCTTTTATCTTAGCTTTTTAAAAAACTAGAGATAAAACTATGGTAAAATAATTATTTTAGTTAGAATAATTTAAAACTAATTAGAATTCTTAAAAATGTTAACTTTAAAATTTTCATAATTAGAAAATCTTTTATTCTATTTTTTTTCTTATTTTAGTCTTTAAAAAGAGAAAAATTCTTTATTTTAAATTTCTAAATCTTTAAAATTTTAAAAATTTTATTCTTTAAGTTTTTGTTTAAAAACTAAATTTTTATAAGATTTCTTTTAAATCTTAACTAGAACCTAAAAACTAAATTTTTATTAGTTTATGTTGTGGCGATGGCAGATGATAAAATTTGGCTCAGTGGTGGTTCTAAGGTGGCTATGGTGGGTTCAAGGTGGTGTCGTGGGGGTGTTGGGTGGTTGAGGAGATGGCTGTTGGTGACGGGTTGGGTGGTGGTGTATTGTAGTGCTCGGTGGTGGTGTGTGTGTGTTCGGTAATAGCGTGCGTGGAGTGGTGAAAGGGTGTGGAACGGGTGCTGATGTTGTGGTGGTTTGGGTGGTGGTGTGTGGTGTAGACCGTGGTGGCATTGCCGAAAGGAGAGAGAGAGCGAGAGAGAGAGAGAGAGAGAGAGTGGTGGTTGGCCAGGGTAGGGTTTTCAGCAGCAACTGGTAGTGGGGGTGGCGCCGGCGTCAGTGGCGGTGGTGGCTGTGAGGTGTAGCAGTGGTGGCAGGTGGCAGGGAGGGCATAAGTTTAGTGAAATTTTTAAAAGATTGCCATCCCCTTTATTTTCAAGTTTGAAATTACTGAAATTTTTATTTTTAAAAGTCTTTTTCATGTTTTTAACAAAATATTCATAATTTTCAGCATCAAACTCATCATCTTCCTCAGCATGGTCAAGGTCATTGTCACGCCCCGACACCCGGGTCACGTAAAACACCCACACACAAACAACCATTTGACAGTAAAAACATTTATAAAAACCCACTATCGATGGTTTATTTAGAACAAAAGAGAAGCTCAACAGAGCATTAGCCAAAAATCCTTCCTCGAGGCATAAACATTTTCTTTGAAGGGATAAAAACCGCATTTAAAACCGAAAGAGCAACACCCAACCCGATGTTTCACTCACAAGATAAGAAATCATGCATACATTAAATATAACGCCCTCAGGCTTACAACATAAGACTCCGAACCAAAGGCATGTAAAACAGTACATGGCTCAAAAAGGAAACAAAGGAAGACTACAAGTCTTCTGCCCCCAATCGCCTCCTCCCAATCAACTTGTGTGATCATATGCATCTGAAAAATATTTCAAATCCCACACCGTGAGCCAAAACTCAACAGAAACTAGACAAATGTGAAATAAAATCTAAACATGCTAGCAGAGTAATATGTATGTTACGACTTGCCCAAGCCTCAAAAACAAGTTTTACATGAACAAAAATTGTAATGCGAAAAAATATGAGATTTTTTTACTCACACGAACCTCAAAAGAAAACAGTTTGATATATGTACATGTACACTACAATGCTTTACATGCAAACATCGACTCTCGCAAGCCCCACATGCAACACCTGTATGTATCGACTCTCACGAGTTACACATGCAACACAAGTATGTATCGACTCTCACGAACCCCGAAAATAGTTCTATAAAATCCACGATGATTCATACGCGCAACCGACACAACACAACACAAGCAACCTTCACCACGCAACACATGCTATCCACACAACGCAACACATCTAACCCTCACCACGCAACACATGCCACCCACATAACGCAACACATGCATCTTCTCGGGCTTTCACCGAAGGACCGCAACCCCATCTAATGCATTGTTAACTAGAGTTAACATTTATTAGACCACTTTTCGTCCATCGTTAAATAGAGTTAACGTTTACAATATATGCAACCCACGCAACACACGCAATCCATGCATCCTCACGGGTTTTCACCATATGATTAATATCCGCCCCTCATTATGCATCTTCACGGGTTTTCACTGTAGGACCAATATTCGCCCCTCATTATGCATCTTTAAAACCAGAGTTTTAACACACAAAGACATGTACAAACCCCATGTTTCACATAACGACATCACATGTCACACAACTCATCATCCACCAACCTAGAAGACCAACAACCAATAAAACAAAACTCAACCCCAAAGGCTAGCTCCAAACCTCCAAAATCTCGATTTTCACAAATGTTTTCACAAAACACTATCTTTTTCAAAACTCGCCTATGAGAAAGGAACTACGGATCCAAACACGTCACACACACCACGATGTATAAACACCACGATTAACAAAATCACGTCATCCCCAAAGACGACAACAAAACAACAACAAACCCCCAAGCCCACAACACGACAACCTAAAACAAGGAACGACAAACACCCCTTTTCAGGAGTTCAGTCGACTGAACCCCAAAATTCAGTTGACTGAAAGGCTACTGGAAGAGAGGCAGTCGATTGGATTACCACCCCAAGTAGACTGAAAGCTGCACTATAGACCCCAATCAACTGGATCACCTAGTCTAGTTGACTGGACTACGACGGGAACGGAACCCTATCTACGAAAATAGCCCTTCCACCCCAAAATCAAAGCAACCAAACTCCATTTTGATACCCTCGGACATGCACAAGCTCAAAACTACAAAGAAACATCAAAAGGAACACCTCAAAAACCATTTTTATCCAACCGAAACCAATCAAAAATGATTTAGGAACAAAACCCAACTTTTTGAAACACAAACCAACTTTTCATGCATTTTTAAACTGTAAAAACACATACAATTTCACATAGTACCTCTTTAAAACATGAGAGTTTAGGATCCTATCTCATTGAGTCAAAAACTCAACGCCTCGAAAAATAAACCTTGTCAAAATGTGATTTCGTCCAGATAAACGCGCAGCCCTCGGTGTAGATAGCAAGGATCCACTATCCAATTGCCAAAAACTAAGCCCCGGGCCCCCCGAAAACTAAAGAGAAGGTAAAGGTTTCAGTTTGTTTGAGAGAGAAACGAAAATATCTATTGAAAATATCTATGGGCTAGATATTTATAGGGCTCATGAAAATATCTTTTTTGAACTTCGCATCACAACGCTTAACTGCCCCGGGATCCAACCCAACATGCATTTCTAAGCTCGAGCATGCAATTCTAAGCCCGAACATGTATAAAACGCATATAAACATGCAATTATAAAAATGATAAACAATGCGTCAAAAAACACCGCAAAATGATTACGAGTCAGGGTCTCACAATTCTACCCTCCTTAAAGGAATTTCGTCCCCGAAATTCAGCACATGGTCAAAAGAAAATAACCTCATCGATCGCAATCAACACAAATACGAGAGGTGGTCAGCCAAACCATTCCTAGGATAAGGTTAAACATGGTCATGTACTCTAAACAATGGCCAACTACCTCAAGACATAGGATCTACCAACTCGTCCCAACGCCACATGCTCACCAACTGATGTCTCTACACCCAACATACCACCCACGGAGTCCATCTCCCTCTCCACAACAGATGAAATAAAGAAAAATGATGCTCCCGTGCCAATAAGAACACTGGCTCAAAGTCTGCACATTCAGAAAGTACCTCTGCTCATTGGAGGAATAGATGTATCATTAGGCATGACCGGTGCCTTGGAAGAACTGGGAGCTGTGAGGGCATACACTCGGTCCTGTGTCTTTCTAGTCTATCCACCATCGCCCGACACTATCGGTTGTCGTACTGATTGGACTGAGGTACCCCCATCTGCAACCCTAGAAGTCTGAACTATAGGCTGTTGCTACTGCTGATACTCTAGCTGACCCTGCATAAACGAACCCACTGATGTGCCTACCGTGCTCGGCGTACTGCCTCCCTGAGGACAGTTCCTACGAATATGTCTTGACTAGCCACACCCAAAACAAACTGGCAGTCCCCTCCCCTATGACTGCATCAGTACTGAACCCTAGGACTGCACTAAATGTGGATCCTGGGACTGCCTCAACTGCGGGCAATCTGTCACACGATACCCAGGCTGTCCACATCGATAACATCTAAATTCCCTCTACTCTGGCCTCCCAGACGAAGCCACTAATGGTGATGATGCAAAAAACTATTGTCGCAATCCAAATGGATGAAAACTAGGGCCAAAGGACCTCTGCCTCTTGTTGGAGCGCCCACCTGACTGAGCTTCTATCCCAACCTGCTGTGCCCTAACCTCCCTAGGTCCACGAGTCTTACTCAAAGTGTTCTCGATTATCGCTGCCAACTCTACCAGCTCTGTGAAAACACGCAGACTCATCCCTCCCACTCGCTCTCTGATCGCAGGCCTCAATCCCCTCTCAAACTTCCTCGAACGTAGCTCATCTGTGGTCACCAACTCTGGTGCAAAACGAGACAAACTAGTAAACTTGACCTTGTACTGCACAATATTCATCGCCTCCTGAGTGGGAGCATAGAATTCCTCCCTGTATAAGTCCCTCGAAGAAGTCAAAAAGTACTTCTCCAGAAAAACCACCGTGAAAGCTGCCCACGTGCCCTCCACGGTATTTCGGGTGTATTCCCACCACCATGAGTATCCCCTCTAAGCTGGAAACCGACAAAAGAAGCCCTCAGATCCTTCTCAACTATCTGCAACATATCTAGGATCTGGGTTAGAAGCTCCAACCACTCTGTAGCTACTGTAGGGTCAGGATCCCAAGCAAAGTTAGGAGGGTTAAGACGCTTGACCTCTCGCATTGCCATCGTCGCCCTCGACTCGGGTTCTCTCTCTCCCCCTAGCAGTCTCAACCAGCTATCCGATGGAGCCTACCATCGCATGCAGCAACTCTATCGCGTCAATCGGTCCTTGGAGAGCATTTGCATCCCCAGCATCAGAGATTGGAATATCCCTTTGGCCGAAACTATGGCCACGGCCTCGACCTTGACCATGGCCTCGTCCTCTCCACGCAGACATCACGTCTATATGAAAAGAATGCAGAACATAAGCTGCAGCACGTCGTACTAACATAAATATTAACTACATAGTCATGCTAACACTTAGCCATATATGTTCATGCTAAACAAACAAACTCCACATATCGAGGAGAACCAACAAGAGAGGCGCGTCAATTTGGATAACCTACTTAGATTCCTTGCCAAAAAACACGTCGGCCAAACGCATTTCTAACTTGGCTTCCAACTTTGTTAATCCAAACGCCCGAAGGCAAGACTAATCAATCCCAAGGTTCAACTCCCATGCTCACATATACGTAACGTTCACATATGCAACAAGCTACCATGTTCATATTATCAAAATATCTAAACACATACAATCAAGCACACGCAATCAACCTCACAAGGTAATGCACCCTCTTTCCACGGCTCTTAGGTATTCGAACCCAGAGGTCTGATACCATTCTGTCACGCTCTGACACTGGGGTCACGTAAAACACCCACACACAAACAATCATTTGACAGTAAAAAAATTTCTAAAAACCCACTACCAATGGTTTATTTAGAATAAAAGAGAATCTCAACAGAGCATAAGCCAAAAATCCTTCCTCAAGGCATGAACATTTTCTTTAAAGGGATAAAAATCGCATTTAAAATCGAAAAAGCAACACGCAACCCGATGTTTCACTCACAATATAAGAAATCATGCATACATTAAATATAACACCCTCAGGCTTAAATCATAAGGTTTTGAACTAAAGGCGTGTAAAATAGTACATGGCTCAAAAAGGAAACAAAGGAAGACTATAGGTCTTCCGTCCCCAACAGGCTCCTGCCGATCAACCTGCGTGATCGTATGCATCTAAAAAATATTTTAAATCCCACACCGTAGGCAAAGCTCAACAAAAACTAGACAAACATGAAATAAAAGCTAAACAAGCTAGCAGAGTAATATGTATTTTACCACTCACCGGAGCCTCAAAAACAAATTTTGCGTGAACAAAAATTGTAATGCGAAAAGATATGAGATTTTTCGACTCACACGAGCCTCAAAAGAAAATAGTTTGATATATATACATGTATACTGCAATGCTTCCTATGCAAATATCGACTCTCACGAGCCCCAGGTACAACATCTGTATGTATCGACTCTTACGAGCCCCACATGCAACACAAGTATAAATCGACTCTCATGAGCCCCAAAAATAGTTCTATAAAATCCACGATGACTCATACGAAACACGTGCAACCCACACAACGCAATACATGCAACCCACACAACGCAATACAAGCAACCCTCACCACGCAACACATGCCATCCACACAATGCAACACATGCCACCCACACAACGCAACACATGCATCTTCTCAAGCTTTCACCGAAGGACCGCAGCCCCATCTATTGCATTATTAACCAGAGTTAACATTTATCAGACCACTTTTTGTCAATCGTTAACCAGAGTTAACGTTTACAACACACACAACCCACGCAACACACGCAACACATGCATCTTTACGGGTTTTCACTGTAGAACCAATATCGCCCCTCATTATGCATCTTCACGGGTTTTCACCATAGGACTAATATCCACCCCTCATGATCCATTACTAAAACTAGAGTTTTAACGCACAAAAACATGTACAAACCCCACGTTTCACATAATGACATCACATGCCACACAACTCGTCATCCACTAACCCAGGAGACCAACAACCAATAAAACAAAATTCAGCCCCGAAGTCTAGCTCCAAACCTCGAAAACCTCGATTTTCACAAACGTTTTCTCAAAACACTATCTTTTCCAAAACTGGCCTTTGAGAAAAAAACTACGGGACCAAACACGTCACACACACCACGATATATAAACACCACGATTAACAAAATCATGTTATCCTCGAAGACGACAACTAAACAATAACAAACCCCCAAGGCCACAACACGACCACCCAAAACAAGGAACGACAAACACCCCTATTCAGGAGTTCAGTCGATTGAACCTCAAAATTCAATCGACTGAAAGGCTACTGGAGGAGAGTCAATCGACTGGATCACCAGCCCCAGTCGACTGAAAACCACACTGTCGACCCAGTCGACTGGATCACCCAGTCTAATCGACTGGACTATCACGGGAACGAATCCCTAGCTACAAAAATACCCCTTCCACCCCAAAATCGAAGCAACTAAACTCCCTTTTGGTACCCTTGAACATACACAAGCCCAAAACTACAAAGAAACACCGAAAGGAACACCTCAAAAACCCTTTTTATCCAATGGAAAGCAACCAAAAATGATTTAGGAACAAAACCCAACTTTTTGAAACATAAATCAACTTTTCATCATTTTTAAACGGTAAAAACACATACAATTTCACGAAGCACCCTTTTAAGACATGAGAGTCTAGGATTCTACCTCATTGAGTCAAAAACTCGATGCCTCAAAAAATGAACCTCATCAAAACGTGATTCCGTCCATATGAACGCGTAGCCCTCAGTGTAGATAGCAAGGATCCGCTATCCGATCGCCAAAAACCAAACCCTGGGCCCCCTGAAAACTAGATAGAAGGTAGAGGTTTCAATTTGTTTGAGAGAGAAACGAAAATATCTAATGAAAATGTCTAAGGGCTAGATATTTATAGGGCTCATGAAAATATCTCTTCTTTTTTTAACTTTGCACCACAACGCCCAACGGCCCAGGGATCCAACCCAACATGCAATTCTAAGGCCGAATGTGCATAAAACGCATATAAACATGCACTTATGAAAATGATAAACAACGCGTCATAAAACACCGCAAAATGAAAACGGGTCAAGGTCTCACAGGCATCCTGAACAGTTTTTAAAGCAATACTTTAAGAATTTTTAGGTTGATATAGACTAGCTTCGAAGGTTTGAAGAATTCTTACCAATTATTCCACTTGGAAAGCATCAATGTGTTTACTTTCTTTAATAGCGATAACTTTTGGTTGGAATCTCTCGGGAAATTATCTCAATTTTTTTTAACAATGTGGGATTTTTTTCGCCAAGTATAAGAGTAAAATTAACTATGTCACTCAATTTGGTATAAAAATCATAAAAGGTCTCATTGTCATCCATCCTTAAAATTTTAAAACTGGTAGTGAGCTTTTAAAGTTTTGAAATTTACAGTTGAAGTACCTTCATGAGTAACTTTAAGGATATCCATGATTCTTTAGCGATTTCACACGTACAAATTCTTTTAAACTTTTTTAGTGTCGCACCACTAAAGATGAAATTGATAACCTTCCTATTCCAGCTTATATTTTCAAAATCCTTTTTATCCCATTGTTCATGAGATTTTAATACAAACTCATCCTCAGATTTAATGATGAGAGGGTTGTAGCCATTAACAACTGAAATCCAAACCTTTTTATCTATAGATTTCAAAAACGCCTTCATCTAACAAGGGTGGCCTTACGGTTGAGTTTTTTTCTCTAAAAAATTCCATGAATAAGAATAAGATTTATTAGGACCTTTTTAAATTTTTGAAAAAAAAATCTTGTTCTGATACCAATCGAAAAAATTATTTTTAGGTGGGTTTTATCAATCTATGTCATGGAATGCAAGAAGAAAAATAAGAGTGCAATCACAAACTCAACACACCAACTTTTTAACATGAAAAATCTAACTTGGGTAAAAAACCACAAGACTATTCCAAGTCTAAGTAATCAAACACTATAAGTCAAACCGCTACAAGACACCTACTTACAGACTTTGTACGAATTCTCAATCCAAACGACTTATGCTTGCTTGTCAAATTCACGTACACCGTTCATCACTTGATCACAACAACAACGAATTCTCGATGCTACACACTGACAGAATCTTACATCGATAAACTTAGAAATCCATCTAAGTGGAACACGATTGATCTTCGTCTTTTTTAGACTCGAAATGCATTTCATTTTATTATATCTAAAGGCTCTTTATTTTATCTATTTCAAAAGTGATTTTCGAGTTAGTGGTTATGCCCCATTATATAGGCGTATAAACCTAACAGTCAGAGTTTCAACAAAACTAAAGCTGCCAGGGGTTCGCTCGAGCAAACCTGGATTGCTCGAGCGGTCATATGATAGATTGTGTTATGCTAAACCTGCTATTGCTCGAGATTGCATGAACAACTTGTACTTTGGGCTTCAAGGTAGGCACATCAATCTTCTGAGTTGATAGGACTTCTGATTCATAGACTCCGAAAAATTTTAGGTTTCCTCAATCAATTAGAAGACTTGACAAGATAAGAGTCCTCAATTCCAACACGTTTACTCCTAAAAAAACTTGGAGTTTTACAATCAATATACCACCTAAATTCCATATTAAAACAAAAAATATATATATTTCTAATTGCATGAGAATTTAATTCCTAACAGAAACAAATGAAATACAATCCTATTTGGCTTATCAAAACTTTCCCTTAGTGCCTTCTTATATGTAATAGTTGTGTTGGTGGCATTGCGTTGCGCAGTAACCACTGGTGATAAGGAACAAACAAGCGAGGGATAAAGTGAGGCTAGTGGGAAGTCACCAATCACCAGACAAACAAAAGTTGGAAGTTGAGTTTCATGTGATAGTATTTGTATTCCTTTGTATATTCATGCCTTTTTGCTGTATAAAAGCACCATCCCCACATACTTTCTCTCTGCCATCACCAAAACCTGGGCTCTTCTCCTCCATTAATCCGATACCCTTTCAGATCTATTATTGATCTTACCATCTCTGCTTGTTCATCACATCAACATGAAGCACAAGGCTTTTCTTCTAGTGCTTTTACTGATTCTGGGATTCTCCTTTGTTCTCTCCTCCGATGCAGTTCCTACATCCAGTAAGAAAAAGCTGTGGGTTCGAACCAGGTTTTTAAATCGCAAAATCTAAATATGTATCGGTATCGATAATACGGTTATTTATTTATTGGTCGGTATTCGAAAGAATTGGCCGCTGTACAAGTAGATATTGGTATTAGAGGTCCAAAATTTCAGCTGTACAAGTAGATATTGGTATTAGAGGTCCAAAATTTCAGTAGGTATCAATTGATATGATATATAAATCAACAGCTGATGTTTAAAATCCTGGTTGAAATATGGTTTCCATTGTATGTTATTGGCTACAAGAATCAGTACTGGAATGAACAAATGAGTTCTTTTGTTCTTTTTTTTTTGTTTTAACCATTGTGTCAATTATCAGGAAGCCTCAAGTCATTTAAGGATGATCCATCAATGCAGGATTTACTTGCTCAGGTGCCCCCT
>JAULJZ010019053.1:0-15849 GCA_032270985.1 Heliamphora pulchella
TTGAATGGGACACATTAGGGTAATTAATTTTATACTAATTATATCAATTAATTCACATTTCAAGGTTATAATGAATAGTACTTATGCTCTTAATCCTGAAATAATTATTGATTTGCATATATTTAATATTTGTTATTTTGATTTATTAGATGGTGCGATCTTATATGGTCTATATTCCCGGTGAGTTGGATAGCAGTATTATTTATATGATGAATATTAATTATTGACGAAATTCACGTCCCAAAAGATCGGGATTGACAATACTCCCTTAAAAAAACTTATAAGTTTTGACCGAGCCAAACCCTACAGATGGATTTGATTATCTGGTGGTCAATTAAGTTAAGCAGAATAACTTAAGAAATTTTAAGATGCCAATTAAATTAATTTGTCAGTACTTAAATTTAATTGGCGGGTATCAGGAATCTTAACGTGGAGAGAAATGATAAGCATTTAATAACAGGAGCTTAATGCAAGAATGTCTTGAAATTATGGGTCAGAGTACAATTATAGTTCTTTAGTGGTGTGAATTGTAATTTAGTGTTTTATGAAAATTGTAGAAATCGGTGCTAGTTTTTCATAATTATAGATACCGCTATGAGGTTTGCTTAATTGCAAAAACTGCTTATGGGTGTTTGTGTTCTACTGAAAATCTTACTCACAATTACTCCACAGGTCCCTACTGTAGCCCTATAAATATGTGGGTAGGCTGAACCAGTTTCATAACTTTTCTTTAAGACTAAAGCAGTCCAGGTTCTGTCGGTACGAGTTCTCGATAGTCCGTAACCCATACTACGTTCGAGATTCGCATAAGAAAATACAGTAGAAGGTCTGACAGAAGCTTTAACTCGAAAACAAAAACGTAGTTGAAGATTTGACCAGTAAAAGATATTCTTCTAAATTAACTGTGGTGGTACAGATTTTTATTTTAATTGTTCGATATCAAAAGTTTATCTGGAGCTAGTTTCAGCGATTGCCCATCCAGTTATTTTTTTTATCCAAAATCGTTTACAAAAATAATGATCGTAGTAGTTTTGCCTCCAACAAGTGCATGTGGGGACTAGATCGCCTTTTTCATTTTCAACAATTCTGATGCCCAATTTCTTTGGCACCACTTAGATAGGGTTAACCCATTTACTGCAAAAAAAATGGGGTATAGGATACCCGCATCGAGTAGTTTCACTACTTCTTTCATCACTACCTTCTTCATATTCAGGTTCAACTTTCGTTGCATTTCTTGGATAGGCTTAGCACCTTTTTCACAATGAATGCGGTGCAGGAAAACTGAGTGATCTATGCCTTTCAAATCGGCTAATGACCACTTTATAGCACCTCGATGATCTTGAAGCATCCTGATCAGTTGCTTTTCCTAGTCAGGAGTCAGGTCAAATGCAATGATTATGGGTAAGGTACTATTTGGGCCAAAAAAGACGTTCATAAGGGATGCTGAAAATGGCTTCAACTCAAGTTGGGGTGAAGAGTCTAGTGAGGGCGGGGATGGAACCAAAGCGAGGGGTTGTGGCTGCTCAAACTTAAACTGCCAAGGAGGACAGCCAAGGGAACATGACGACTCGAGGTGGGCATTGATCTTTCACTTCCCGGGTTGGAAACCTTAACTTTTGAAATAACATGCCATTGATCTTTCACTTTCTAAATACTCGGGAAGAGTGGGGGACCATTGAATAGTTGACGCGTACTCTAGAGCCCGAAAGTTGGAGGATTTTACAAATTCAATGAAGGGTATGAATGGGGTCGTGTAAGTGACACAAGCTCCTTTGAAAACTTGTGACGAGTCGTCCATTAATGATGAACTTGACCATCTAGTGTAAATTGGACAGAACTCCTACAGTGATGTGAATGCATAGTCTTTCTAATAGAAAATTGTAAGTCAACGGGATATGAAGGTATGACCTATTTAAAAGGTTATAGGTCCAATTTCGATTAGCAACTCCACTTCTCCCATGACTTCTTGCTCTGATCCATTGATTGCTCTAATTATCATATTACTAGGCTGAAGTTATGTCTGATTCATTCACAACCTTTCCAGAGTGATATATGGGCACACTTTTAGGGCTAAGCCATTGTCAATTAAAACTTGGGATACAATCATTCCCCTAGTTATGGCAACAATATGGAGTGCTTTAGTATGCCTCGTTCTTTCGAGTATGATCCCATCATTTGAAAAGGTTATGACATTAGGAGACATGATGAGGCTAACCATATCCTATAAACCATATGGGGAGATGTTTTATGGTACGTGAGCTTTTTTCAAAACTTTCAACAATGCTTCTTGATTGCTTTCAGTTGTGAGCAACAGAGTCAAAATATCTATGCACCAAGGTCATCTTTAGTTCCACCACTACATTATACTCATTTTTCTTCAATTCTTTCAATAATTTTGCTTCTTTTTTTTAGTCCATAGGGGAGGTGGTAGTACATCGGCCTTTCCTTTTCCTTTTCTCTACCTTTCAACTTGTACTGAGATGTTACATCTCTCTAATTGGGTCATTCTTCCTATTTCATCCGCTAACTTTTCACTTCTTCTAAGACTTGTACTGGTTGATAAGTCCACGGAATTCAGTGAGTATTAGTGCTAGGCATCTGAGCTATGCTTGGTATTACAATTCTAAGTGCATAACGCAACTATCGCTAACAGTTCTACCGGGAGTGCGAGTAGAAACATGGGAGTTGCAATTGGTAGAAATGATGGTGGTTGAGTGTTCAACTATAAGGACTCAGTTTTAGGTCACAAAGTTATCAAGAAATCGGTAAGAAATCATTTATCGCATTCAGATTTAGGGTTATGTTAAGGTTGAAAATCTAATAAGCTAAACCTAAAACGAAATTCCAGGCCCAAACCCTTCTTAAGAAAAATTGACCTAATCTCATAATCTTTTGAGCCCAACAATTCATTACTGTTACCCTAAATAGTTAACCTATATCCTAAGTTCAAAGACTAAGAGAATTAAAGCAAAAGCTCAAAATCCAAGGGTAAATATACATAAAAGACTTAATATGTATATATGCATATATATGTATTTCTTTTCTCATCCTTTTAATTAAACAAAGAAACAATAAACAAAAAAAAAGTAATATAATTTGTATATATATATATATTATGTGGACTTGTGGCCTAGAAGTATGTGCCAAAATGCTTTTTTTTATCCAAAAATTAAATAATGCATTATAAAGCTTCTCTTGGAAGTTTGCTCCAAAAACCAAGATTCTTACACATTCTTACACCTATCTCATCATTGTCTTCCACTAATGCCAAACAAGACCTAACTCTAATATTGGAAATGTGGATATATAGATATACGTCTCTAACTAATTATATACATACATATAATTGCCTTAACCTTTGACCAAACTAAACATATCTGAACTAACTAACCAAAGACCTAACTCTAATATTGGAAACGTGGATATATAGATATACGTCCCTAACTAATTATATACATACATATAATTGCCTTAACCTTTGACCAAACTAAACATATCTAAACTAACTAACCAAACCATGGTGTACCAAGATTCTCAAGGAAGCTTCATACTTTTCTTTTTTCTATAAATAAGGGGCCAAACCCCCCATTCTCCCTTTAGAATTTTGTGGCTTTAGAGTAAAGGAAGAGATAAAGAGAGGGAGAGAAAAAGAAGAAGAAGAAGAAGGAAGAATGGTAGAAACTAAAGCTTAAGTCCTATCCTTTCTGCCACGAGATTCAAGATCTTCAAGTAAAAAACTCTTCAAAACCCTCTTTTCTTCATTCAACAACACTCTTCTCCGTCCATTCTTAAGGAATACAAATGAAGAAAACAAAATAAACAAGTTAGAGACAAGCTAGAATGAGCTATGGCCATCTTTGAGTCTTGAACTTGGATTTGTTTTGAAATATTGAAAGAGTGATCCATGTTTCTTTTGCTATTTAATGCTGCAAAAAACTTGTATTTGTGTATTAAGTATGATCGATGCTTAGAAGTTTCATACATGCCATGAAAAATGCATAAAGAACCATGTTAACTACTTTTAAGTTCAGTTCTGAGGATTCTCTAATTGTTGGATTCCAATTTAAACATTTTTAGTAAATTCTAAAAAAATCGTATGAAGAGCGTCCAGGGTTAGGTATTGATGTTAGATTTCAAATAAGATTTATTTGAGAAATGTTAGTCGGATACTTTTTTAGAAAATGAATTTCTTATAAAACCTTGCAGTTTCTATCACATTTTGTTGCAGAGGTCAAAACCCTATTTTAGAGATTTATATTTAAAATGGTTTCTTAATTAAAGTTGTTCTTAACATCTTTTTAGATGTTTCTGCCGAATGTGAGGAATTTTAAATATCGTTTGATATGTAAAACAGACTTTAGAAGTTGGTGGATAGAATTTGTCTTCTTGGGAAGATTCAACCCCCTTTCTTCCAAGGGCCAAAACAACCATTTTTGTTGAGTTTATGAAAAAGTGTTCTTCATAAAAAAGTTAGAGGACTTCTTAATATAGCTTCTATCCATTATTCAGAACAATTAAAGTTGATTTGATACCCCAAACAAATTTTCTTCTTATTGGTGGATAATCTAGAAATAGAACTTATGCTGAATATAAGCACCCTATAACTTATTGGTTTCACTAGTGATACTTGTGACTTGTGTTGTATCATGCAATCAAAGTGAGAGTATGTTTTAAATGTGAATATGTAAGGATGCAATTAGAGCTTTACTTTGGATTATCTCATTTTAGTTGCATGTGTCTCATTGCCATAAACATAGTGGGTGTATATCTTGCTAAAATTGATTGTATTTTCGAGTTGTAGTTGGAGTAGTTGGATCATGTACACCTTGAGCTGTGTTATATCTTGAGCCATGTTATGGCCATTTGTACTCCATGCTTGGAGTAAAGCATGTCGTAACTACAATAGGCTTGTCAAGTCGAGAGCCTTAGTGAGCCATTGAAAATCTTCTTCTCTAAGTCCACATTCATTGACCTTTGCTTCCTATAGTGTGTAGTACAAGATTCTTCAAATTCTTCACGAAATTTCCTTATCCAAATAGGTAGTTGGTGATTTTTAGGAGCTCTCTTACGAGATGTGTTGCTTTTTTCATATACACTGCTAGGAAAACTACGACTTTCATGACAATAGTTGCTGGGTTTCAGCATTCCTTGAGATGCCCCAAAACTGTTTAAAAGCATAGTCCAACTACTGTTGCTATCTACAAAAGAAAAGTCATGCCCCACAATAGTAGTTTACCATAGCTTAGTAAGTTCTCCCGTGGCATCTTCATAAATGTTTGGGCCAAATTTGGTGACAATTGCCTGAGTAAATAACCACCAACTAAACTGAATATGGAACTACTCAAACTATTGCAAAGGCCTTTCTTCAAGATGTAATGAAGCCACCTTCACTTTGATCTTCAATGTGATTATACTAAGGCTCCGTTTGTTTCGACAGAAAATATTTTTATGTAAAAAATATTTTTTGTGTTTGATTACAACTTTGAAAATGATGATGCTAGTGAATGTAGTAGTGTTAGAATTGGCGATGGAAACAATGATGGCAATGGTGGCCGTGACCTCCGGACCTCAAACTCCCCACCCCCCATCTCGACCCCTAACCCTTGACCCCAACCCCCAACGCTCGGACCCCAACTCCTGAACCCTCGACCCCTACCCCGACCTCCGACCCCGACCCGAAACCCCAGACCCTAGGCCCCGACCCATGGATCCCCTAACCCTCAACCCTATACTCTTAGACCCCTAAACCCCTACCCCTAAACCCCCAGCCCCTCGATCCTCTAACCCCTAGACGCTCAACTCCAGAATTGGAGACCCCTAATCCCCACCTCCGAACACCCGACCCCCGAACCACTAACTCTATAACCCTAAAAACCCTGACCCTAAACCCCCAACCTCGACCTCCAACCCCCGACTCAAAACCTCAAATTTTGGGCCCTCAACCGCCTAGCCTTAAACCTTTAGACCCCCAGACCCTAGGCCCCTAGTATAATACCTCATCTCACATCGATAGGTAATGGGCAGGAGTCTATAATTGTTACCTTTGTCTTGAGTTGAAAGAGTCGGTACATAGGATTCATTTTATCTTTTTTACTCGGCTGTGTGACCCGAGTGGAGAATACTGTTTTGTTACTATTTTTCCTTAACTATGGCAGGTTATTTGCACGATTTGCAATGCATGATTTTAATAATGGAAAACCGTTTTTAGATTCATATGGTTGAGTCAGTTCATACTATATGATTGCATATCCTGCTTTATAGCTTTATAATCTGTTTCTATTTGGTTTCGGCTCACGGTGTGGGATTTTGTGTAAACTTTTTTCAAGTATAGATGAACATGAGGTGTTGACCAAGAGATGCCTGTGGTGGTGGAAGACGTGTATTAGTTTTTCAGTTGTTTTGAGACATGTATTCTTACATGCGATGCCTGTTTTTGAAGGTGAGTTTTGTACGCCGTGAGGCGATATACTTTATGCATATATGGAATTGTATGTTTACTGTTTATGAGAGATGAACCTCGAGTACTCTTTTAACCAAATGCTGTATATTTTGGGTTGATGATTTTTCAATTGAAAATCTTATTTTCATAAATATTGTTTTGATGGGCTTTCACGTGATACTAAAATTTGGGGTGTGACAATAAGCCTGGTATATAATGAAACTTGTGGGTTACTACCAATCACTTGAACCTAAGTATTTTGAACGGCATTGTTAGGCTCTTTATTCTAATTATTGGGTCAGTGGTCTACTTGGGTCGTGTCACTTGGACCCTGAACCCTCGAATCCCTAGCCCCGAGCTCTTAGACCCCTAAACCCCCGAATTCCCAAACACCTAACCCTGGACCCCAGAGCCCATGAAACCACGAATCTTCAATCCCTCGAACCCCGATCCCGACCTAAAACCTCGAAGCCAAACCTAACTCGGGCCCCCAACCCTCAGACCCCAAACCACCAACCTCGACCCAAAACTTAGACCTTTGGCCCTAACCCGTAGACTCCCGACCTCGACCTAAAACCCTAGACCCTAGCCCCAAGCCCCTAGACCCCTAAACCCTCGAACGCTCGAACTCCCAAACCTCCGAACCCTCGGGCCCCAGCACCCCCGAACCCATGAACCCCCGACCCCCAACCCCAACTCCCGACTCGACCCTCTACTCCCACCCCGACCCCTCGACCCCTCAACTCACTCGACCCCAAACCCCAACTCTTGGACCCCCATCCCCCAACCCCCTGACGATGGTGACAGTGGTAAAATGATAAGAGTGAAAAATATTTTCTACCATAAAAATTTGAAAGTTTTTTACCAAAATCAATCTATTTTCCATTGACTTGGAATATATTTTTTTATTGACTTGTAATTTTCATCATTCCAAGTATCAGAAAATACAAAAAAAATATTTTCTATTGAAACAAGTAGAGCCTAAAGAAAAAAAAAAAAAAAACAAACCCTTCCACATTTATAGATCCATCCCGATAAATCAGCACCCATGAATTATGGAACATCAATCTTTGCATATGCGATGATAAAATTGAAAGATGTAGACACTGATCTTGCTTGCAAAGATTCCACGTGCTCTTGGTGAGAACCATAAACCATTTGTTCATATTTGAGACTCATAGAAGCGATGAATTGCTTGATATCATTATGTCCTTCAATGAAATTTTTATTTCACTGATATATTTTGCTTGCCGTTCACTACTCTCCTTTAGTGACATAATTGCTTCCTCAATTCTCTTTAATTCTTGTCCTCTAGTTCCCTCTTCCATATTTGAGCACTTTAGCAGGTCAAGGATTGACCTTGGTTTGATACCAGATGGTATGTATGGCTGGAGAAGAAGAAATATAATTGCAAGAAAAACATGAAGTACTGATTCTCTTATTATGAAAGGAAATAAATATATAAGATACCCTTAATTCCCCCTTCTGAGTCTTGTACAAATCTGTCTAACCTCCTTAACAAGCTAACTAGAAAACAATTTCTAAACTCTTCAACCAAGTTCATAACATAATAACTTTCCTATCCAAATAGTGCCCCTTAAAGCGATATTCATGGCATTCTAAACTACATTCACTTTACCCCCTTGCTGTACAAATGAGCATCCTCAAGCATCCAACTGCGCCATCTGGGCAAGGAATGACATCGACTTGGCACATGCTTTGTATTTTCTTCTATTGTATTCCCTGTATTCTTTCTGAAACTTCTGTAAACTTCTGTACAATGTTTATAATGACGTTGCAGTCTGACTGAACATCCATATCCTTAACACAAGTTTTGTAAGTTTGAAAAGAGGGAAAAGATTGCACAATTATAAATGATTTACACTACTTTCAAACCTCAGAAGTGTCCCTGAACCCAAAAGAGAAACAGTCATCAAAACAACTCAGGAAAGAGCGGGATGGGCTCCCTATCTTCTTGTCTTTCTCTTGTGACTCGCCATTCATAATATTATCAGCGCTCGGAGAAGTACGCCCAAACTCGAACAGTTTTGGTGGCTTTATCTGTGTTGAGCACAGGTCGCGGAGAAAGTTCACCAGAAAGTCTGTGATTTGCAGGAACTCTGGTCGGTCAGCAGGATCTTCTGCCCAACAGGACTGCAGGAGGGGGGCAATATCCTTTGGAACGTTATCCATGCTGGGTCTTAGATTCTGGAAGCAAAAGTAAAATGAGATTAATACAACAGTCAAGTAACCACAAGAAAGTTGTTTAATGCGGGTGCTTGGAGTAGTTAATATTATAGCTGAAAAGATGTTATCAATTTACAAGTTCTAGCTAAAGTTATAAACTTGTAACTTCAAGTATAGAATTCGTGTTTTGATGATTTATAATAGCACACTTGTTTGCTGAGCTAAAAGCTAAAAAATAAAACCAAACAAACGCCCTCATATGGGAAATTGCATCAGCACAAATTCTTGCACAACTCCAAATGTAGGTTAAATTTCCGCTAAGAATTTGTGGAAGTTTTCTAACCCGACAAATAAGATTGTTATCCAGGTTTTCTCAGTCCAACTTCAGAATTCAGATCAAATTTGACATGAAAATCATCAGAAAATGTTTATGGTACTCACACATAACTTTTACGTAATGGATCCAATGTTTCCGGTACTAGCGAGTCATATTCATCATTGAAAGTAGAACAATCAAAATCAGAATGCATACCATAGCTGCAGCATATGCCACCATTATATTGTTCCTCCCTTTGAATGGAGTGCTGTTTGTGAGCAGCTCCCACAGAACTATTGAGAAGCTATAGACATCCACCTTATGGTTATAGAGCTTTTTAACTCCCAATTTAAGCGGGTCTACGCTGAACAACTGATTTGAGTAAAGAGTAAGGCATCTACCAAAACTAAGAGCGATAGATATACTTGTAATGTAGGAGTACCTCAGGAGCCATCCACCGGTAAGTACCAGCCTCAGTAGTCATTTCACCCATTGTCTCCTCCCTAGCTAAACCAAAGTCAGCTAACTTTATTTTCTTCTTGTCTTCTGTGAGAAGTAGGTTGCCTACCATAAACAGGAAAAAAAAGAAATTAATTTAGAAGCAGATAACTCTTAACACACGAGTTCAAATTCAGCATCGTCTGTGACTCTGAAAAGAAACTTGAAATCGTAGAATACAAAATGTGAGAGTGCTCTGCCAAATGTTCAATTAACTCAAATGTGCCAAGAACAAGCTCATTTTCCTTTGTGCGGGAGTATTTTAATTATTGTCACAAAGTGTAGTTTAGTCATTGTGTGTGAGTGTGTGTATATTATGTAAAATATCATTGGTTGTTAAGCCTCCCTTTTTTTTAATTACCATAATAATGTTGGGTTCTCTCTTTTTGTTTCTCTCGTTTCTTTCATCCTGAACAAAAAGAACATGAAAATTCCAAAGCTTAACAATCTTACCGCCAGTGACTCAGAGGATATCATCTAAAAGCAAATGATTTCTTCTAGTTTGGGTGGTGATGGTCTATGGACGGTGAAATGAGGAGCTTGCTCTTTCCATTGTATCACATGGTGCTCAAAATGCGAATAAAGGAATTATAAAATCATGAGCAGGGAAAGATGGACAAAAAAATGAAATTTTCTGAACCTTATCAATCCTACCATGTGTTACATACTCGTGTCAGATAGTAGACACTTAAGGGCATGTCTGACATGCTTAGTTAACCATGCACCCAGGAAATAGGACAAAGTTAATGGATTTACTATATGACTCTGAGCAATAATCCCATTTTATGCATATAATACTCCATGAAAGTTTGTGTTTGATAACAACAATACTCAAAAAACTGACAAGTATTTAAGAAATATGAATTCTAAGCGTGTCTTGATTATGAGAATTCGATGAATTTTCAATAATTAAAACCACCCAAAATAAGCCCATGTAACAGATCCTAGCCAAAAAGTAGCAAGAAAACCTGGAAAGAAAACTGACTCGTAACTTCTTTTTTTCTATATAAAGTAGAAGTTGACTGCTAACTTCATGAAGCAAAATTTAGAATTAAAAGCACAGTAAATTACTAGGCTTCAAGTCACGATGAATTATGCTGTTTGCATGCAAATATTCCATTGCTCGAGAGATTCCCAATGCAAAAGTTATAGAGATCTTGAGATCTGGAGAGTTTGGGCGGATGCTCCATAAGTACTTCTGAAGAGTACCACCTCCCATAAGTTCTGTGATTATCATCATGGTGGGTTCTACAAAGGCTCCAATGAACTGTTTCAGCAAAAATTCTCATCTCAGCATATAAACGTATGGAGACTTCCAAACAAAAAAATATTCTGTATCTTAAATTTAGCAAAAACAGTGAAAAGCTCATGAGTTGGAGATCCGTATGTAATATCAAGAAGCTTTGTATTTACATAAAGCTATTTCATAACACCTACAATGAAGCAAGGAAGCCCCTTGTATCAATAGAGAAAAGGTGCGGCAAGTAAAAAGTATTTTCAAATTACTAAACCTTGAAATTGACCGAAGCATACATCCGGCCAACTCATAGCAGCAACTTACTCAAATGTAAACAACGGTGACATTGACTACTAAGGCCATGATAGAATTTAAACATCTCCAGATTCAGATTAGAACGTTGCAAAGGCAAGTACAGTTCACTTACTACATGAGTGATCGGTTAGGTTGGGTCCACCTCATGTGGACACAATAACAAAAAGTATGTTGCGATCACATAAGGTTTCTCAACGAAACCACTAAACATATACCCAACTGTAGTGGCATGGTGACAAGAGCATCATGTAGAAAGAGAGATCAAGCTGATGCAAAAAAGAGAGAGACAAAAGGGTAGGAAAATCACAATTTCTATCTATGACCAGAAGGCAACTTTGATTCTGATCAGGGTCATATTCTAGGCATTCATTATTGGAGCCGGATACAATGTAGTATTAGGGTTGGCCTATGAAGCACAGACACGCGAGGGACAACAACACGACGGGGACACGCCAAGTGGCATGTTCTATTTTTTTTTCATCAGGACATGCGGTTGGACACGCATGTCCATGTTTGGACACGCCTAGACACGACAGATTTAAAAACTCTAATATGCAGAAAAAACCGTATTATGCAAAGACATAAAACGCAAAAAACCCTAATACGCGGAATGCAACTAAATAGAAAGTTGAAAACACACGCAAGCTTCTCGTCAACCACCGACCATCCACGTGGCTGAGCCTGCGTCTTGCAACCTCCACCACAGTACTCAACAACCACCGACGACTCAATTGCTGGCAACTTTTGCCCTCCAGGGATGCACTGTCTTCTTCATCTCCCCTCTTTCTTCAATCGGCCACTGACCTTCAATTGATCTTCGTCAAGGTCAATTGAAACTGAATTTGGGGATTTTAAAGCATCCCCCTTTTTATCTTCTTGCGACCACCGACGAGCCCACTTCTCCCCTTTTCTCTTCTTTCGACCACCAACGAGCCAGAACTCTTTTTTGCCTTTTTTTTCATTACTTTTTTTTTCTTTACCAGCAGCATCGATTTTGGTTTTTCTAAACATATTCATTTTCTGTTTTTTTTTCTCTTTTACCTATTTTTTTTCTTTAACATGGTTCTGGAAGAATGGTTATTTTTCTAGAGAACATTTTTTTTGTTGCTTTTGTACCTCAATTCTTGCTCGTAAATGTGAATGGCTGAATCCTGAATCCTAAATCCTGAAACCTGAATGCAATGCAATAACTGTGAATGTTTTTTTATTATTTGAATCATGTCATATTCTACTAGTGCTAACAGCTCTTCCAATATGTGTAATGTTGATAATGGTAAGCCACATTGGCAATATGTAAAAAAAAATGTAGGAAATTGGAAAATGAAGAAATTATGCTTTCCAATGCAATGATTGTCATGGTTCATAAAGAGGATCGTATATAAGGATGAAAGCTCATTTAATGAAAATTTAAAATATGGGAGTAGTTGTGTGTCCCAAGGTAACAAGTAAAGAGCTTGCTGAATTTCAAAGAGTATCAAAACAAGCATAAATGAGACAACAAGAATATCAACCGAAAAAAGTTCCATGGCCTCCTCCTTCTAGTGTATCTTTTGCTCGCATTAGTTTTTCTCAACCACAAGAAGCATTAACAAAGAAGAGAAAATCAAGCAGTTGCAAAAGTAGAAGCGAGAATCCCATTATGAAGGCTTTCAATAGTGGAGCTCATGAACTACTACATAGTGAGACTACAATTATGTTTTACTCGGCTGGTTTGACATTTTCATTCAGCAAGGAATTCTTATTTTGTTAGTTCCTACACTACACATTTGCAAATAACAACATTCAAGGATATGTACCACCGAGTAACAATTTGTTGAGGACTACTTTGCTTCAGAAGGAAAGAGCAAATGTAGATAAGTTATTTGACACTATTAGTGGCACATGGAATGAGAAAGGTGTGTGCATTGTTAGTGATAGGTGGAGTGACTAGCAAAAAAGGCCACTGATTAACTTTATGGCAATTATAGGAGACAACCAATGTTTCTTAAGGCGGTTGATTGTTTAGGAAAGGCAAATACGTCATCTCCAACTTGATGAAGGAAGTGATCATAGAGGTGGGACCAAAAAATGTAGTTCATATAATCACGAACAATGCTCCAAATTGTAAAGCGGCAGGGCAATTTATTGAAGCACAATATCCACTCTTAATCTTGCATTGAAGAATATTTGTACGGTAAAGAATGTTGAGAATAATTCTTTCACCTTCGAAGGATGTCGTTGGATTAGTGAACTTGTGAGAGATGTGATGATGATTAAAAATTTTATCAATAATCATTCTCTGAAGTTGGTCATTCTGTTGAACATGAGCATATACCTGCCTCAAGGTAGAAAATAGATATCAACCCAAAATTTGAACACTGATCGGATCATACTCAGCATTTAGACCAACAAGGAAATCATAAACATGCTCATTTTTCTCCATCTTCTGAAAGACAAAGGCATCAGTAGTACAAACTAACTGAAAAACCTGATAATAATAAATATCATTCCACAGTCTAGTCAACTCGGCATAATACTGGGCCAAAGACTGGTCTTTTTGATCCAATCCGCGGGTTTCTTTCGCAATTCCTAGAGCCTGAGCATTATCGCCAATCTAATAGTAAGTCTGAGCAGCGGCTGACCAAATCTTATGTATCATATCCAAAAGTAAGAAATTGCAACTAATAGAAGGCTGCATAGAATGTTGCAACCATGACATGACAAGAGTATTGTCCTCAATAAACCATGTGCGAGAAGGCCCCACAAATGTTGGTTGTTTAGTTTTACCAGTAATATACCCAGATATGCCGCAAGCAGCAATTGCCAAACAGAAGAAACAAAACCAAATCAAATAATTATTATCATCCAACATAACACAACTAATCTGAAGATATGGACTTTCACTAAGAGTCCCAGAACGAGTTAGCTATGTGTCCTCATTATCACTAGAAGGCTTCAAGTATCAGACATGGTCATGAATAACCAAAAACAAGCAATAACAAACCAAAACAATCAATGAACTATGCAACAAACACGAATCAAAGGAGAATTGAACCACGAGAGAACCAAGAATACTCAAAACATGTAAATCAATTCATACCAAATCATGACAATCCAAAGAAGAGCTAAAGAAGCTAAAACACAATCAAAACTTTAGCCCGCCGCTATCTATCTCTTCTCTTCTCCGCACCGTTGATTGCCTTCTTCTTTAGCGCCAATCTGACATCATAACTCATCATCGACTTTTTGAAACCTTTGCCACCGTCGACTGCTTCTCTTCTCCAACGCCTTTCGACTCTTCCTTGTTCTTCGGCGCTAACCTTTCGAAACCCTAGCCCTTCGAAGACCATCTATTCCAAATCGCAGACCCTTCAAAAATTACCCTAACCCTTTGGCAAATCCTAGTTGTCACCTCTTAAAGTGCTTAAAACCCTTCGAAAAAGCCCTAACCCATCGCAAAAACACTAGCCGCCACCCTTTGCAGTGCCGGCAATCGAAAAACAACCCTTGCTGTCCCTCCTTTTGCAAGGCCGACCATTGACGACCTTCTAGGGTACATCGGTGACCAACATCATCACGATTGTTTGACCTCGATCTTGCATAACATACCTCCGGCAACCTTACAGAACACCTTAATCAGCATCGACAACCTCGCCGGCCTCCTCAACTAACTCCAACAACCTCGCCAAAACCCTTGACTTAGCCTTCAACTAGCGGCTATGTAGTTCGTAGCTCTTTCGGTCCTGTTGGGCTATTGTCTCATTTCTTGTTCTCCGATTTTGACATGTTTGAGGATAAATTGCAAGGTATTAGTATTCGTCTTAATGGAACCAACTATTCTTATTGGTATAATGTTATGAAAAACTTTTTTCTCAGAAAAGGACGATGGGGTTATGTAACAAGCTCAACCGTTCGACCTACAGATCCAAAGGCTGAGGGATATGATACATCTATTGCAACTTATGATATGGAGAATGCATAAGTTTTACCGACCTAAGTGACCCACTGGCCCAATAACTTGATAAAGAGCCTAACAACGCAAACCAAAATACTTAAGCCAAGTTATTAGTAGTAACCCACAAGTTTCTTTATATGACAAACTTAATTTTTATCTCCCACCGATATGGAATGAGGTGTCACAATATCCCCAGTCAAATATGCGACGTTCTCGTCGCGTGGCCCAAAATATATGATCGCCAAGCATGTATGGGACTATATTCAGAATATGTATTTCATTTCTAATTTTACCAAGCAATATGAGTTAGAGATGGCTATTCGAAGCGCTAAGCAAAATGAAAAATCGATCCAAATTTTTATAATGAGACGACCACTTACTGGGATCAATTGGCTCTTATGGAACAAACCCTCTAACTTGTAATTGATTAATAGTTATCTTCAGCTTCGCGAAAAGCAGAGACTCGTACAGTTTCTCATGACCCTCCATGGTCAGTTTAAGCCACTTCGTGGCGCCATTCTTCATTGTTCTCTGTTGCCTTCTGTTGATAGGGGTATTCACAAACTCATTGCAGAGGAAATAAGGTTCAAGGTCATAGTTTTAAATAGCGGTAGTGGTCGGCGTAATAGTAACAGTAGCGGTAATATGGTTTCGGGGCGTAATGACCGTAGCGTAATGGTAGTGGTACCCAGAACCGTGTATTTTTTTATTTTTTGCACAATTCAATAAAAAATAACTGATTTACATCTTTTTATTTCATAAATATATTTATTGAAGTTAAAAAAAATTTTGATAAATTTTTTTTACTTTCTAGATATGATTCAATATATGTCTTATCTTTTTTGCTATATATTCTAGTTAAAATTAACAGTTTAATTATTTTTTTGTAGTAATTAATGAATTCATGTATTATAAATTCATAA
>JAULJZ010019064.1:0-15848 GCA_032270985.1 Heliamphora pulchella
GATAGGTGGTATCTCGTTTTGTTCATTAGGTATGTTTTTCGTTTGTACCATATTTTCATTCCTCACCTCTTCAAGAACAACTTGTGACCGGAGTTCGTGATTTACTACATAATCCTCTTTCAAGAATCTAGCATTTGTGCTAACAAATACTTTCTGACTCTTAGGATCATAAAATAAACCACCTTTAGTTCCTTTAGGGTATCCTATAAAAAATAGACATTTGTCTTTGGTTCTGCCATACTTGCATCTCCCACCAACACGTGTGCTGGGCAACCCCATATCCGAAAGTGTTTAAGATTTGGCTTACGCCCAATTCATAACTCTAAAGGGATTTCGAGAACTGCCTTAGTAGGCGCCGAATTAGAAATATATGTCTCTGTTTCTAATGCATATCTCCAAAACAAATGCGGTAAATCCGAATAACACATCATGCACCTCACCATCTCCTTAAGGGACCTATGCCTCCTCTCTACTACACCATTCTACTGAGGCATACTTGGTGCAGATAACTAGGATGTTATCCCATGTTCTGATAAGTAATTCCTGAACTCCCCAGAGAGGTATTCACCTCCACGATCAGATCGTAGAATTTTGATACTTTAACCTGTTTGCTTCTCCGCTTCCGCCTTAAACACTTTGAATTTCTCAAATGTTTCAGACTTGTGGTGAAGCAAGTAAAGGTATCCAAACCTGGAGTAATCGTCAATAAAAGTGACAAAATATTCATACCCACCTCTCGCCTGAATGTTCATGGAACCACATAAATAAGAGTGAACCAATTCCAACACTTCTTTGGCTCTAAGTCCCTTGGCCGTAAACGGTCTCTTGATCTTCTTATCTTCTAAACAGGATTCGCAGACTGAAAGTACCTCCACTTTCAATGATCCTAAAGGCCCATTTTTAACCAGTCTTTGTATCCTTTCTAGATTAATATGACCTAAACGAAGATGCCAAAGTAGTGTTTAGTTCAAGGAGAAAACTTTCATTTTAAGTGGTAAAACGTATAAATTATTCACCTCATTATTTTTATCAGCAGAAATAACAGAGTATAAAATATAAAGACCATTTTCTAATGTACCAAGATAGATAAATTATTTTCCAACCATAATATTACATGAAAGCTTATTAAATGAAACACAATATCCATCATTCCCCAAACAGGAAATCGAAATGAAGTTCCGCCTGATTTGAGGTACATATAAAATGTTCTTCAAAATTAAACACTTATTATTACTGACATAAAGAACTACTTCTCCCACAGCAACAGCAGACACCTGGGAGTTATTCCCCATCTGAAGGTAGACCACGTCCTCTCTAAGCTGCCTGGTTACCTGGAACCCCTGCAAAGAATTGTAGACGTGATTAGTGGCTCCCGTATCTACACACCAGGTTTTCGTAGATACAACTGCTAAACATGATTCAACTACTAGAGAAAAAGTAATACCTGCAGGTTGCTTGTTCTTCCGGTCAAGACAGTCTCTCTTCTAGTGTCCCGGCTTCTTACAAAAATAGCACGTGCCCCTAGGCACCTTTACCTTTGTCTTAGCAAGTGATGGCTTAGACTTGCCAACTTTCTTTGCATTTTTCTGTTGCTGCCCTTGCTTTTTCTTCTTGCCACCTCTTGGCCTAGAAGAAGAAGCTCTTTCAGTAACAAATGCATGGGTTGGCTTACGAATAACACCTTTCGCTGCCTGTAATTCTTTCAACAATTCTGCGAAAGAAAAATACAATTTGTTCATAGTGTAGTTTAGGTAGAATTGTTGAAATGAATCAGGCAGTGACTGAAGCACGATATCGATTTGGGATTTTGCATCGATTTCTGATCCAAGGACCTCTATCTCATTAAGAAGAACGATCATCTTCAAAACATTATCCCTAACAGGTGTACCCTCAGCCATGGTTGTGTTCATGAGAGCCCTCATGGTCACCTACCTTGCTACCCGACCTTGATCACCAAACATTTCTGTAAAGTTTAACATGATCTCAGTTGCAGAAGCCATAGATTGATTCTGGCATTGCAGTACACCCAACATAGATGCCAGCATGTAACAGCTAGCCATCCATCAGCCTTCTTCCACTTCTCATAAGCCTGGATCTCCTATTCGGTGGATCCATCATGAGGAGCGAAAGGGTAAGGGTCATGCAACACAAACCTATAATCGTCAGAAACTAAAATAATATCGAGATTCTGTTTCCATGTGATAAAGTTTGGTCCAGTTGATTTATGTTCCTTGAGAATTGCCACAAGTGGATTGAAAGATCCCATTATTAAAACCTGAGAAACAAGAGAGAAAAAAACTTTTTAATTCTTTTATTAAATTTGGTTCTCTCAACCTTTTAATTTAAAAAGAATTATTGGCAGTCCGAATCTTTCGTGATTAAGCAGGCCACGTAGTGTGGATGTCTACTAATCAACACCCGTCCGGACAGACATGTCAGTCTATTAATTTACTGCCGAAACAAAATATCATAATAAAAAAGACCACCGGCCGAGAGTCACATTAATTGATAGGCCACGTAGTGTGGATGTCTTACAATTAACGAACAAAGAACTACTCGGCTTTTAATTCCTTGATATAGGACATTCCATGTAAATTAAATAGCCAATTAAGTTTTGATCCCCACAAATAAAAACAGTGACTCCTTAGGGAGGATATTTTTATTCACGGGTTAAGTGTATAACCATTACTCTAAATTTGAAAATCCCGTGTTAAAACCCCGAGCCCGGTGAGAACGAACCTTACTTTGTACTATTTTCAAATTTACTTTTCACAAAAATTCGTACTAGAGATACCATGATTATAACCCTTCCATAAGGAGACCAAAAGTCGAAGCCGGCATGCGAGCTATAACCACATCTCTTACGAACGTGTAATGGAGACCGTAGGATTTATCTATGATTAAACCCTTCTCCCACTTAATATTTTAAAAAATCGAGAGTTTTTCTTTTTCATTCATTGTAAATAATTAAACAAATTTTAATTCCCGATTAAAATAAATCTGGTTTTAATCAATTAAAATATTCCTTATTTAACTATAATAAAATAAACAAAAATCTTTCCTTATTTAATTTTGCGAAAGAAATTAATTTTCTAGATTTTAATTAAAAAAAACTTAATTAATTTTAACACAAAATTAAATAAATAATTATCTATTTATTTTTTTGTTTTAAAAATTGTTAGGATTATTTATTTTATAAAACTGTTTTTTCTAATATACTTCCGTTAATTAAAAATATGTATAAAACGAAAAACATAATAAAATAAAATTCATCTACGCAATTAAATAAAATAAATAAATAAATAATTAAAACAACGACAATTAAAAAAATAAAACTCGTTATGATCCGGATTCTTCATTTAATCTTTTAATCCGACGGTCTCGGATTAAAGATTAAACGGTTAGGGTTTTGAAACCCTAAACGAGTCGTCAAAGACTCGACCTTCTTCCTCAGCCCTCGGACTACCTTCACAGACCCGGACCACCGCTGGAACGCCGGAAAAATGCTGAAAAAGAAGCCCAAACAGCCCCATGAGTTCCCAAAAAATCTACTGTGTTTAGCAGCCCTGCGCTGCCTTTTTCCAGCCGCTGTTTGATCATTTTTTCAGACCCGAAAGTATTCCAAAAAATTAATGGAGCCCCAAACTAGATCTCCGCAAAAAATCGCCACAAAATCCTCAAAAATCGTGTCACTGTTCAGGGCGGGATTCTGCAGCACCTTCTTTGAAAATTTTTTCGAACCCCTTCTCGTCGTCGCCTTGCCGCCATCGAACCACCGTTGGAAAGCTAACGGATTGAACTTAATTTCAGAAAAAAAATCACGTCGAAAAAGATTTCCGAAAGCCCCAAAAATGAACCCCGAACATTGCGCAACAGTGCTGGCCGAACAGGCCTACCGCTGCTGCCTTGTTTTCTTTCTTCGCTTTTGTTTCTTTTTTTGCGTGATTCGATTACAATAATGATCAAGAAAAAATATAAATAAAATAATATTTTACATCGTACAACCTATGCCTCCACTCGCGAGACTTGCATTCAATCTAATCTCGATTTAAAAATCGTCGAGATACGCGGTCAAAAAACGATATAAATAAACCATCCATTCATACATACATTTAACCGGATCATAACGACATAAGCTGCAAAACAAAGGTTAGCACAACAGTTTTTCATGAAAAACTGCAACCACGGCTCTGATACCATTGTTGGGAGCGGAAAAAAAAAATTTGAACCGGCGCCATGACCGTAAAAAACGACGCATGCGTTTTTCATGAAAAGGATATATTATGATTGAATATACCTTCAAGAAACTTGAATAAGTTACTTTGATGCAGAACAACGATCCGAGACGATCCAATGATCTTCTCACGTATATCCCGACGCGCACGACGATCCCGGCGAGTGGACACCGATCCGGATCTTCTTGTTCTTCTCCTTTTGGTTTCTATCTCACCCCTCTCTCTCAAAGAAAAAGTGAATTCACCATGGGAGAGTTAAGGGGGAGGTGGCTAGGGCTAGGGATTAGGTTAGTTTTTGGCTCCTTATGATATATTTTAATATATCACTTGAGATATCCTTGAAAAGTATCTCTCTTTCATAAAACCAAGGAGGAGATATATTTTTCCATAAAATAACCTCCTATCCCCTATTAGAGCCGGCCACCTAAGGAGTGATCCCTAGGTGTGCCAAATTTTAATACCGCCCTCTATTTTTTAACTTAATCCCTGAATGTTTCTGGCGGCAAAATCGACATTCAAATTAAATTAAATAATTACCGAAACCGATAGGAAAAAATATCCGTGCGTATAAAGGGCTACGTGAGGGATCACGAGTAAGTATAGGACTCGGGCTAACCGTACGAGAAAATCGGATATCCCTAACTTTGTCCCCGAGTTAGATCCTTTCTCACACGAATCAGAACTTATTCCACTAAAGGTCCTAACTGAACTCCCGGCCCTAACTCAAATTATGTCTTGAGTTTTCAATTATCAAATGCACTTAATTCTCCCTACGTTTAAGATATGGATTCCCGATAAATAAATTAGGTTACTAACAACCCAATTTAATTATCCTCTTCTCCTCGCAACAGCACCGCTTAACATTTTGATATGCCGGATCCGAAAACCCACTATAAAGATTTGGCATAATCAAATCTATAAGTAAAGCACACGAGACAAAAACTCCTCAACCTAAATTCGGACGTGATTTTCGTCAGCTGATTATCGATCATCGGATAAACAACGCCAGAACCCAATTCATCGGTATTATTGATCTCATGGAGGAAATCTCAACCATTGATGACTCAAAGTACTGTATATTATCTGAACACAACCAATCAATCACTTCGGGATTAAGAGCTCGTGCAATGCATGATAATATGGGATGTAGATCAATTTCTATAGTCAGTATAGAATTGATCATCCCGTTGATCCCTCTTAATACACTCCAAGTGTACTAACACATCGAGTTCGAACATCGAATTCCCAAAACTTGAATTTGAGCTGTACGACCTAGCCAAGACCAGCTATTATAACGATATACTACAATCGTACCAATGAAATGTCTGGGTCCATTGCGATTGTGAGCCTACCTGTATAATCTGTTAGAACCTTTGACCAGATCTTCTGTGTAGCACGCACCGAGTGAAATACTGGACAGAATATATGGACTATACATTCATTCATCACAAATATAAATATTAAACTATGAATGCAAAATCATCTCAAATGTTTCTCATTAATATGTCAGGGATCTAGAATAAAATACATAAAAAGCATGACTTTTCAGTATACATTCCTAACACAGACGGCAGAACTCACGCATTGCAATCGTCGCCCTCGGTTCGGGTATGGTCTTCCTTTCCCTAGAGGCCTCAACCAGCTGCCAGATAGAGCCTTATCATCTCAGGCAACAGATCTACTCTGTCAACAGGTCCTTGGGGTGCATTAGCATCCCTAATATCTGGGATTGGAACAACCCTTCGGCCAGAACCACGGCTACGGCCTCGACCACAGCCCCGTAAGCAATATAGCAAGATAAGCTTCCATACAATATGCTATTGCTAACGTAAAAGACATAACACACATAAGCATGCTAACACATAGCCACTTAAGATTATGTCAATATATCTCACATACTAAGGAGAATCGACAAGAATGACGCGTCACTTTGGATAACCTACTTAGATTCCTTGGTAGAAATTACGTCCGTGAAACGCGTTTCTAACTTGGCTCCCAAGTTTGTTAACCCAAATACCTGAAGGCAAGACTAATCAATCATAAGGTCCAACCTCCATACCCACGTATACATAACTATCATGCTAAACAAGCTATCATGCTAAACAAGTTATCATGCTTATGTTAGAAAATACTTAAACACATACAATCAAGCACACGCACATCCTCACAAGGTGATGTCACGTGAAAACCCACCAAAATGCTGTTTATGAAAATAAGATCTTTAGTTGGAAAACCATCAACTTAAAATATACAACATTTGGATAAAAAGTACCCAAGGTTCATCTCTCATAAATAGTAAACATACAGTTCCATACATGCAACAGTATATCGCCTTAAGGCGTACAAAACTTGCCTTCAGAAATAGGCATCGCATGTAAAACTACATGTCTCAAAAATAAGAAAAACTATAAGTTTTCCGTCACCACAGGCATCTAGGTCAACTCCACATGTTCACTTATACCTGAAAAAAGTTTGCACAAAATCCCACACTATGAGCCGAAGCCTAATAGAAATAGACTATAACGCTGTAAAGCATGTTATGCAATCATAAACATAAAGACCCAATCACAAGTGTCAAAAAGGATTTCTCATCCTGAAAATTACAAGTTTTCCATTAGGCCAACACGAGCCTCAAAATGGTTTTACTTCATAAAATCTCACGTTTTCATCCTTAAAATCTTGCATATCAACAATGCAGATATTATGCGACAATTAAGGAAAAACAGTAACTAAAAACTTAATTTTTCACCCGGAGCACACTACCGAGAACAAAACGTTATTTTTCCACTCGGAACACACAACCGAGAAAAATAAAATGATAAAATAAATCCTATGTACCGAATTTTCCACGCACAAGGACAAAGGTAACAACTATAGACTACTACCCTTTATTCTAAAATCGCTCAGGGCCTGCTAAGTAATGACAAGTTCTATACGGAATCACAACAACGTAACCACTTAGTTTACAAGTTCAAAACCCGAGCATACTAAGCACCCACCACCTCGTTTACGGGGATTGACCCGAAGGAACGAAGGAACCTACACTGCGCACGTTTCTGGACTTCCACAAAAGAGCAATTGCGGCCCAACTCAACACACACTGTCATGGAACATCTATAGAATCATTTAAAAACCCAGTCATAGCTTAACTACGAAAAAACCCGTAAAATAGTTACATATCAACATGTATAAAAAAAGATCCAATCCATAAACCATGGAAATCAACTAGCATGTAAAAACATACTTTCATCAAAACATTTTAAAATCTGAGACTTAACTCCGAGGGTTAGTTCCAAACCTCTTAAAACACTTTTTTCACAATTTTCACGATCCTCCATTTTCGGAACCCACCTTAGACTTAGAATCAAGAACGATAATCTCAATACAGCCCATTCCAACAACGGTTTACACAGATAGACTCCAACGTGCCAGGATGCAAGTGACAATGTCAATGATGTATGATATGGATCTCAAATATAATCATCTATAGCATGGCATCAACAAGAATGACAAGATTCGTGGTATAATTCGCAAAGCATAAGGTACAATTATGTGAAGCACAAGCTAAAATTCTCAAGGTATGATTCAAATATGATAGCATGAGTTCTAATTCATCATACATTCACTTAGAAACACTTATCAATTAATTCGAATCAATCATCATACAAAGACGCAGGTCTCATAGCAAAGGGTACTCAATCCTTACTTAGCGACTTTAAGGCCAAAAGTCAAGTATTAAATTAAAAGAGCCGACAAGGTTTTGGGGTATCTAGACTTGGAATCAAGTTATGATTTTTAAACACCATTTGGATAAAAATATTTTCTACAACTCTCACATTTAACACCAAGGCCAAAACCTACTGCAAATGAGTGAACAAAATATCCTAAGCAAAAACGGTGCAGCACCTTTCTGAAGATTTTACCAAATATATGCCTCTGTTGGTCTTAGTTTTGGGGTACCAGATCAAGTCTAAATGAACCCATTTTTTAGTATGTTCTATTTCAACAAGTCCCCTACAAGTTGCATGTTTAGAGCTAAGGGTAGCTGTTTGGAACAAGTTAGACTTTTTGGCCAATTTAGAAAATAGGTTCTGTCAGCCGCCAAAACTCAGCAAAGCCGATTTTGGACAGAGGGTTTGAAACAGTTTTGGGGTATTATCCCGAGACTTTAAGGGCTAATGTTTGGGCATCAAGTACTTATATATGTTAGCTACAATTTCCATGTAGACCACTTTTGGAATAGGTCACTAAAAATATGGGTTTTGGGGCTATATAAAAATAGGTGACAGAAGTGTCCCATGAAGGCTGAAACTCAACAGAGGTTTTCAAGGGGTTTTGACCTATCAAAACTCACTATTTTGTGCTCATGTTGGTAGATAGATAGATATACATGTTATCTACAATTTTTATGTTTTGACCAAAGTTTGAATCTCACTTTAAACTAGGGTTTGAAAGTCGGTAGTGTTGACTGGTTGAAAAATGACATACTTTGGTAAAATTGCAATATATCGAGTTCTACTGATGAAAATGTGTTGAAACTAACTTTGGATGAAAGATAACACAAAAATTTAAATCTGGACATAAATAACATTCTTAGATCAATTTTCTACATTGAGTTATGGCGTTCCAAAGTTTAGGGCAGAAACATCTATGTTCTCAAAAATCAAGTCTCTTAGGGTTCAAGTCTTCTACTTATGTCATGTCAAGTTTTTGTTCCATTTCTTTATATGCTTGTGTTTTAGACTTTAATGTCAAGGCTCCAGCACACGTAGAAGCCATCAAACTCAAAGATAAACTCACACTTATTACGTTTTACCTACAGCTTATGCTTTCTCAGGATCTATAAAGAATTTTCAAATGTTTCCTGTGTTCCTCTTCACTCTGAGAATATAACCGAATGCCATTCATCAACAAAATTACAAATTGGTCTAGAAAGCTTTTGAGCACCTGATTCATTAGATCCATAAAAGATATTGTTTTAACTACCGAGGATTATAAATTTGTATTATCTAAGATTTTTCCACAAGTACCTAATAAGGGGACGACCGAATAGAAAACTCGGGCTTATCAAATGTGACAAAAAGCTAATCAGATGGCTCGCTGTTACATTTTGGCTTCTATGTCAAATATATTGTAGTATCAGCATCAGTCTATGCCTAGTGCCTATGACATGATTATGAATCTTAAAAAATGTTTAGGTATTAAAATCATGCTACTAGGCAGGTGGCCATAAAATCTCTAATAAATATAAGCATGGCTGAAGGCACCCCAGTTAGGGATCATGTTCTGAAGATGATTAGTCTTCTAAATGAACTGAAAATCCTAGGAGCTGAGATTGACGGGAAAACCCAGGTCGATATCATACTCTAGTCGCTGCTTGGTAACTTTAAGCAGTTCTGCCTAAATTATTCCATGAATAAACTCAGCTTTTTATTAGCAAAACTTCTTAAAGAACTTCAAGTAGCCAAGGGTGTTCTTAGGAAGCCAGATAGTATGCATGTAGTTGAAAAAGGTTCTTCCTCTAAATCGAAAGACAAAAAGAAGAAAAATATTCAGAAATAGGGAGGCACAAGTCCAAAAGCAGCTAAGGGGTTAAAAGCTGGTGTGAAGAAGTCGAGAGACAAGTGCTATCACTGTAACCAGTTGGGGCATCTAAAAAAGCAGTGTCTAGTTTTTCTTAATAAGCAGAACAAGCAAGGTAGTTTCTGTTCACTAGTGGTTGAAACATATTTAGCCGTGTTATCTACCGGTACTTGGTGTATAGATATGGGAGCCACTAATCATGTCTGTAATTCTTTGCAGGAGTTCTAGAAAACTAGGCAGCTTAGTGATGGAAAAATTTACCTACATATGAGCAATAATACCATGGTGGCAACAGTTGTTGTAGGAGATGTCACTCTCAGTTTTACTTTTAAAAAATTATCTTTACGTGCCTTTTATTAGAAAGAATTTAATTTCGATTTCCAATTTGGTAAAAAAATAAATATTTTTTTATTAGAAAAAATTTAATTTTGATTTCTAATTTGGTAAAAAAATAAAAATTCTGTTCATTTTAATAACTCTGTGTTATTAAGAAAAATGAACATTTTAATTGTTCTAGTATATTAGTGGATAATCTGTATGTTATATCTCTTATCTCTCCTACACTGTAATTAACTGAATTGAATAACATATCTAATTTACCAAATAAGAAAAAAGATTTTTTTTAATGAACCAAACGTTTCTTTGGCACTTACACTTGGGTCATATTAATCTAAAAATGATAAATAGACTGGTAGAAGATGAACCTTTGAGTTCATTGGAAGTGAAGGCACTTCTAGTCTGTGAGTCATGCTTAGAGGGTAAGATGACAAATAGGCTCTTTTTAGCCAAAGGCTATAGAGCTAAAGAACCGTTGAAACTTGGTCGCTATGATGTGTGTGGTCCTATGACTATCCAGGCTAGAAGTGGTATTGAGTACTTCATCAGTTTCATTGACAATTACTTAAGATATGGATAATTTACTTGATGCACCGTAAGTTTGAATGCTTGAGAAATTCAAATAATTCAAGGCAAATGCGGAGAAGTGTCCGTGTAAAAGTATCAAATCACTACGATCCGATCGTGGTGGCGAGTACCTCTTTGGAGAGTTTAGGGACTACTTGTCGTCAAAAGGGAGAATATCCTAGTTGACTGTACTTGGCACTCCGTAGCAGAATGGTCTAATAGAAAGAAAGAATAGGACTCTTATAGAAATGGTAAGGTCAATGATGAGTTATTCAGAATTATTCGATTCGTTTTAGGGACTTGCATTAGAGACAACGGCCTATATTCTGAATTTTGTACCTTCTAAGTCAGTACCTTTTACTCCCACAAATTGTGGACCAGACGCAAACCTATTCTGAGACATATTCTGATTTAGAGGTGTCTAGCACATGTACTGAAAGAAAACGCGGGTAAGTTAGAACCGAGCACAAAAATCTATTTCTTTATTGGGTATCCCAAGGGAATGAAGAGTGATTTATTTTATAATTCTAAGAATCAAAAAGTCATTGTTAGCACCAATGCCTAATTGTTGGAAAGAGATTATATTATAGACCACAGGCCCAAAAATAAAATTATTCTAAAAAATTAAGAGAAATTACTAGTAGAACGGAAGAGGAACTACAAGTCACTGATATCCCCTTGCCTTGTCATAGTGAGAGGACTATCGGTACAGGTGCAGATCCTGAACAACATCAGAGAGCTACCATTAACATGCTAGACAAGCATATGGATAATGGTGCACAGGGTTCAGATTCTGTACAACGCGTTACTGCTAGTACATAGACGCAGGTAGTGTCTCACCGTAGTGGGAGGATTGTTCATCAACCCAATTGGTATATATTCTTGGGAGAGTCTTTTAACAGAATTCTAGTAGAACTAGATACCGAACCATGTATCTACAACGAAGCACTCCAGGAAAAAGATGCAGATCTTTGGCAAAAAGCTTTGAATTCAGATATGGAATCTATATATTTTAATCAGGTCTATGAACTTGTAGAACCACTTAAATGGATAAAATCCATCAGATGTAAGTAGATCTACAAGAGAAAGAGAGGAGCAGACGGAAAGGTAGAGAAACCTTGAAAACTAGACTTGTTGCAAAAAGGTTCACTTAGAAAGAATGAATCGATTATGAGAAAACATTTTCGTCGGCAGCCATGCTTAAGTCTATACGAATTCTCTTATCCATTGCGGCTCATTTCAATTACAAAATTTGGCAAATGGATGTTAAGACAGCTTTCGTTAATGAAAGTCTTGACGAGTGTATCTATATGGTACAACCAGACGATTTCATAGTAAAGGGCCAAGCACACATGTTGTGCAAGCTAAAGAGATCTATTTATGGACTTAAATAGATATCGAGGTCTTGGAATACTCGATTTGATCAAGCCATAAAATCTTATGATTTTAATCAAAATCCAGATGAGTCCTATGTGTATAAGAAGCGTGATGGAAGCATAGTGATCTTTCTAGTACTTTATGTAGATGATATCTTCCTCATTAGAAATGATGTGGGGATGTTATCTTTGGTATAAGTATGGTTATCTGGGCAGTTCGATATGGAGGACTTGGGTGAAGCCAGTCACATCCTTGGGATCAAGCTTTTGCGAGATCAAAAACAAATGATATTGGGCTTATCACAAGTAAAGTATATCGATGACCTTCTTACTCATTTTAGCATGCAAGATTCCAAAAAAGGGAGGTGGAGCTATAAGTTGGAGGAGTATTAAGCAATCCTGTATTATTAACTCCACCATGGAGGCCGAGTATGTGGCAGCTTCTGAAGCAACCAAGGAAATTGTTTGGCTCAGGAACTTCCTGTTGGATCTAGATGTGGTACCTTTAGTTCTATCAACTATTACACTTTATTGTGACAATAGCGGAGTGATTGCAAACTTAAAGGAGCTAAGAGTTCACAAGAAAAGAAAGTACATTTAGCATAAATATCACCTGATACGAGAAATTGTACAGAGAGATGATGTTGTTGTGACCAAGATTGCATCAAAAGACAACCTTGCAGATCCTTTTACAAAGTGCCTACCGACTACGACTTTTGATAGTCATGTAGAGGGCATTAGAGTCAGATGTATAGCAACATGGTTCTGACTACAAGTGAGAGATTGTCAAGATTGTATACTAAAAAATTATGAATTTTGTTGGTTTTAGTATTTTATTTTATTTTTTAATAAAATTATTTTTCATTTTATGAGAATCTTAACGAGCAATGTATATGATATCATTTCTTTAATATTATGCATGGATGTCCCTTATTCCGTACAGTATTTAATCTGGTGTGTAGAGTACGGCTTGACGACTTAGTACACTAGCATGTAGTGACGTAACTTCTTAGATTCCCAAACTAGTACCCAGCAAGTATTCTCTAAAGGCATATACCGACGTTCACATTCTGTCATCTTTTTGCTTAAGTAGTAGATAGCTCTCTCTACCTTAGCTTCATCTTCCTGTGCGAGCATGCTCCCCATCGTTGAATCGATTACTGATAAATATAGTATTAAAGGATTGTCGGGCTCTGGTGGTGACAGAATTGGAGAATTTTACAGATACTCTTGTATAGCATCGAAGGCATCTTAACACTGCTAATCCCGCTGAAACTTGGTCCCTTTCTTCAAAAGTCAAAACAGTGGTTCGCAGGTAGTGGTCAACTTCCCTATAAACTGGCTGATGAATTGGATCTTCCCTAAGAAACTCTTTACGTCCTTCTCGATCTTTGGAGAAGGCATTTCGAGGATAGTTTTGATCTTTAACGGATCTAATTCTATACCCCGCTGCGTGATCATAAACCCGAGCATTTTCCTGCCGTAACTCCAAAAGCACGCTTCTGCGGGTTCAAGCGCATCTTGTACTTTTTTATCCACTCAAAGAATTTTTTTAGTATGACAGCGTGCCCTTCTCGAATTTTTTCCTTGTGTATCAAGTCATCCAGTAACGTGGTTGCAGTCCTTTGGCAGGTTGCTCTCACGTTCTTCAGCCCGAACGGCATGACCTTATAACAATAGGTGCCTCAAGGTGTCGTGAAGGTAGTCTTCTCTCAATCTTTCGAAGCCGTCAAAATCTGATTGTACCCTAAATATTCAACCATGAAAGACAAGAGCGCATTATTAGCGGTGTTATCTACTAATATGTCTATGTGTGGGAGAGGAAAGTTGTCCTTAGGACTAGCCCTATTAAGATCTCTGAAATTGACACACACTCGGATCCTTCCATCTTTCTTTGGTACTGGAACGATGTTGGTAACCCACTTCGGGTACTCCGTGACCATAAGAAACTCAGCGTCTATCTTCTTGGTGACCTCCTCCTTAATCTTGAGTGCCCAATCTAACCTAATCCCTTTAAGTTTATGTTTAATGGGTTTGGCATCGGGGTAAAGGGGGGATTTGATGCTGTATAATGTCGGGATCTATGCTGAGTATATCTTCGTAGGACCACACAAAAATGTCTTTAAATTCTTTTAATAAAAATATTAATTGTTCACATTCTTCTAAAGACAACGTAGAACCAACGTAAACTAGTTGTAAATCTTTTTCATTATTGAGATTTATTAAAACAATTTCTTTAACTATAGGTTTAGCTCGCATTTCTTCTTCCTTTCAAATAGAAGCTTTAATTCTTAGGGATATCCTCCTTGACTTCATTAAAATCTTCAGAACCAAGACAAAATATTTGAGACACGGTGAAGTAAGAAAAATTCAATTTCATTTCATTAATTTCAAAAGGGTTTACAACCTGAGACTCAAAATAAAAGGGGCTCGGGATGCCAACAAGCGCATTCTTAACAGACTCGTCGTTATAGATACTATTCACAGACTCGATAAAAATAGATTCAACAGACTCGGACTTCAACCCACTTGTTACATCATGCATAAGAAAAGACTCAAAAAACTAACTCTTTTTTATTTTAACAACATCCATGATAAGTGTGGTGTAATCCGCAAGCGCGTCGGCTTCAGTCATCAGCACGTCCTGTCTTCCTTATTGCCTATACGCACTCGGGCCATATTTTCATCGAAGAAAGACCTCAGATCTCCTTCCTTGCAGTGAACTATCCAGTCTATCGACACCTTTTTAGTGAATCCCATCTGTCATGTTTCTACTTCTTCCTCACTATTAGACAATTAATGGCTAAAAAAATTTCCACCCCAGGCAACTTTTGTTTAGATTTCTCTTCTATCCATGGTTCAGGAGCCCATTGTAAAGGAAATCATCCCCTTCTTTGATAAAGCGTCCATTCAACATCGGCTCGTATTTTCCCATCTTCGATTCTTCTAACTCTGGCTTATACCCTAGTCCATATCTGTGGCGATTGTGGTGCACAGGGATTGGTTCTGAAATTCCTTACTGATGCTTACCTAGTCACATTCCTGGAAAATAGGACATTCCCCTAGTTCGTTCATCAAAACTTACATAACCGTAGCTCCGTCGAAATCAAACCCATTTAACAGAAGGTCTTCTTCCCTGTGTTGGATTTTGAGGAATGGGGTAGTGTCACTAAGCGGGGTCGGTAAGCCAGTTTCATCCGGTATGGTGACAGTTACTTCTTCCTTAATCAGCTTCACTTTTTGGTGCAAGATTGATGGAACTGCTCTAACTATCGGATCATACAGCCACAACCTACCCAACAAAAGATTAACAAGGCTGGCACAACAAGAACATGGAACTCTACCTCACTTTTTAGTGTTCCCACTATCACAGCGAAAGTTACTAATTCCAGCACATCTCTTCTTGTGTTATCGTACGCCCGTACCACTTGCGTACTCGGCTTGAGGCCTTGCATCTTCAATCCCAAACAATAAGCAGCTCATAGTGGACACAAATTAAGAGCAGAACCATTATCAACCAGGACGACTAGCACCAATGTTAGAACTAGGCAACCCAAAAGGGGGGGTGAATTGGGTTTCTTTACTAGAAAAAGAGATTAAAAATTTTTTTTTCAGAAAACCTTTTAATATTGCAATAAAACTAGATATGCAAATATGAAATCAAAGCAAATCTTAAAAGAAGAGGGATAGAGATAAAGAACCAGACACCAGCGATTTATAGTGGTTCGGCTTGATCTTAGCCTACGTCCAC
>JAULJZ010019075.1:0-15848 GCA_032270985.1 Heliamphora pulchella
AGGTATTCTTCTAAATTAACTTTGGTTGCACGGGTTTTATTTTGATCGTTCTTCGTCAAAATTTTTATCTGGAGCCCATTTCGACATTTGTCCGTCCAGTTAATTTTTTACCGATTAATAGTTTTCAAAAATAATGATCTTGGCAGTTTTGCCTCCAATAGTATGTACAAGAAGCGTGAAGAAAGCGTGGTAGTTTTTTTAATATTTTATGTAGATGATATCTTGCTCATCAAAAATGATGTGGGGGTGTTAATTTCGGTAGAAGTATGATTATCTGGGCAGTTCGATATGAAGGACTTGGGAGAAGGCACTTACAATCTTTTGATCAAGCTTTTGCGAGATCATTGGGCTTATCACAAGCAAAGTATATATCGATAATATCCTTGCTTGTTTTAGCATGTAAGATTCCAAGAAAGAGTTTCTCCCTTTCTCCCTTTCAGGTATGAAATTACTCTATCCAATGATCAGTGTCCTAAGACGCCTAATGAGATAGAGAAGATAAAGATGATTCCTTATGCTTCGACAGTAGGAAGCCTAATGTATGTTATGCTTTGTACTAGACCCGACATATATTTTGCCGTTCGCATGGTTAGCAGATATCAGTCGAACCCAGGACAGGAGCATTTGACTGTGATAAAGAATATAATCAAGTACCTGAAAAGGACTAGAAATTATATGTTGATTTACTAGAAAAATAGTCTAGAATCTTTAGGGTATACAGACTCAGATTTCTAGTCAGACAAAGATTCACGTAAGTTTACCTTGGGATATGTGTTTACCTTGGGAGGTGAAACTATATATTGGATGAGTATCAAGCAATCCTACATTGCAGATTCCACCATGGAGGCCGAGTATATGGCAGCTTCTAAAGTAGCCAAGAAGGTTGTTTGGCTTAAAAACTTTCTGTTGGATCTAGATATGGTGCCATCAGTTCAGTTGGCTATTACACTTTATTGTGACACGGAGCGATTTCAAATTCGAAAAAGCTAAGAGTCCATAAGAAAGAAAAGCACATTGAGCGTAAATATCACCCGATACGAGAAATTGTACATAGAGATAATGTTGCTGTGACCAGGATTGTATCAGGAGACAATCTTGCAGATCTTTTTACAAAGAGTCTATCGGCTAAGAATTTTGACAGTCATGTAGAGGATATGAAAGTCAGATGTATGGCAACATGATTTTGAGTATAAGTAGGAGATTATCAGGGTTGTATACTAAAAATCATGAATTTTATTTTGTTTTAGTATATAATTTAATTTTAATAAAATTATTTTTTTATTTTATGAGAATTTTAATGAGTAATGTATGCAATATCATTTTTTTAATGTTATGCATGGTTGTCCTTTATTCTGTACAGTATTTAATCTGGTATGTAGAGTACGGCTTGTACACAGAAAATCAGATTATAGATTCTTGCATAATATAAGTTTTGTTCAGAGTTTAGATGAAATTAAAAAAACCATCAGTACGACTGTAGCACAGAGTTTTAGTAGGCTTGTCTTAATTATGAAAAATAGAGAATAGCGTCGTCTATTGTTCCGACTCGCTGTGCTAGTATACTTTGTGTGTATTAAACAGGACCACATTGGGATAATTAATTTTATACAACTATATAAATTAATTTATACCGCAGGGTTATTATGAGTGTTTATACTTATAATTATAGAATAATTATTATTTGTGTATATTTAATATTCGTTATTTTGATTCATTAGAGAGTGCGATCTTTTATGGATCAATAGTCTTGGTGAGGTTGATAGCAATAATAATTATATGGTGACGAAATCTACGTCTCAATTATTTAGGATTGACGATACCCCCTTAAGCAAACTTGTAAGTTTTGACTGAGCCAAATTCTACAAGTGGATTTAATTATTCGGCAATCAAATAAGTTAAACGGAATGGTTTAAGGAATTTTAAAGAAGCCGATTAAATTAAATTGTCAGTAATTAAATTTAATTGGCAAGTAACGAAAATCTTAACGTGGGGAGATGAGTTAAACATTTAATAATAGGAGCTCAATGCAAATTGGTCTTGAGATTAAGACTAAGAGTGCAGTTACAGTTCTTTAGTGATACGAACTATAATTTAGTATTTTATAAAAATTGCAGAAACCGCTACAAGGTTTTCATAATTGTAGAAACTACTAAGAGGTTTTCATATTTTTAGAAACCGCTGGATAGACATTTCAGTCACACTAGAAGTTTATGTCATAATTACTCAACAGGTCCCTGCTATTGCCCTATAAATATACGGATAGACTGGACCAAATTCATAAGTTGCCTTTCAAGACTAAGATTGCCCGGGTTCTACTGGTTGATCTTGAAGGATCGTAACCCACACTACGTTCAAAAATCAAATAAAAAATACAGTTAAAGGTCTGACCAGAGCTTCAATTCGGAGAATCAAAATTTGTAATTAAAGAAATCAATCAAAATGTATTCATCTGAATTAACTGTGGTGGCACGGGTAGTATATTTGATCGTTCGTCATCAAAAGATTTTTATCTGGAGCCTGTTTCGACAATTGCTCGTCTAATTTTTATTTTTTAAAAAATCATTTACAAATCAATGATCTTAGGAGTTTACCTCCAACACTGACCCCTTCAAGACTATAGTGTGTATGGTGATTAAGATGATCACTAGATACTTATCACTACAAAGCAAGTTGTGTAAAAGATGGACAACTTGCAAAAAAGTAAAAAAAAAAAGTAAAAATAATAAAAATAATATGAATAATGGTGATGATGATGTTAATATTCACATTATATCAAAAGAAAATAATTTTTCTCCATTCATTCGTTTGTTGGGCTCGACTACCGTATTGAACGTTGTCGACCAGTATAGCGTTATAGGTCGGTTTCAATGATGCTCTACTCAATGTGTAGGTCGCTATATCAACAAAACTTAATGAAATAATCTGTCATGTTATTTTGTCATGCATGTTTTCAAAGGAATAGGGTATGTCCTATTTGGAATTAAGAACAAAATGTTTGGATTATATTTAGTGGTGGATTTAGAGAGTGCCCACGAGGGGCAAGTGACCCCTCTGAAATATTTTTTTTATTTTACATGTAAAAAAATAAATATATATTTTCTTTTTTGATGCCCCATCTGAACTAACCCAGTGCCCCAACCCCCACACTGCCACGCGTAACTCTGCCTACAAATTAAGCAAATAAGCAAATTCCTAGTGCCCCACCCACTCACCCAGCCCACTGACCCCAGTAACAAATAAGAAAAATTGGCCCACACATTATTTTTTTGTTAATTGTTAATTAAAAAAAAACGCATTCAGTCTAACGGGAAAAGGCCTACCTTCACTATTCAGGATTTAGGAAACAGGCACCGCTCTGCAGTAGCCTTCTTCTTCTCCATGACCTCGACAGCTCGACTCCAACCTTCTTCAAGTCCCATTTTCTTCTAATCAGCGATGGCAACAAGTTGAGGCGGGCCAAGCAACAACGAGAACTCAAAATCTCATATTATCTCTTGTTTCTGCCATTTTGGTTAGGCTTTTTTATCTCTCACTCAGCACTCTATATTTCAATTTATATAAATCTCCGAATCTATGAAGTTGATCTGTTGTTTTTGTTTATGTAAAGGTTTGCCTTTTCCAGTTTCCTGTTTTATACCTATTTATTCTTATGTTAATTTTTTTTACCGATTTATTTTATCAATTTATTCTTATATTAATTGTTAAGTTGATTTTAGTGATTTTTTTGTAATTTATTATTGTATTATTGCTAATAAATAAATGTAGGAGTATTACTGTATGCAGCTTTTATTGCTTTAAGCTTCTTTTGTTGTGACTTGTTAGCTGTTATTGATTACTATTATGGAGATTTGAGCTTTTGTTTTATTTTTCTAAATAGGTATGGAGAAATACTTTAAAAGAAAATTACAGTTAGAAGTAGAAAGTTCTAAAAAAAAGATGATAATTTTTAATTCTTAAAGCAAAGTCACGTGAAATCAACTTAGCAGATCTTTTTGCAGATCCAGAATTACGGCTTCAGATTAGTAGTTATAATCCTAATGATAGAGATGAAATACGTAGAGCATATCTGCAGAAGGGTCCTTGTCAACCTTGCGATCATGAATTTCTACAAAAGCTATTTGGAAAAAAATTGCAACGATTTAATCAAGCTTGGTATAGTGACTGTTAGTTCTAGACAACTCAAGAGAGGGAGTAAACTGAGTCTTAAAAAAATAATAATAATTTTTAAAAAATTTTCGAAAACCTTTTAATATTGAAAACAAATATAGTAAGATAATCAGATATTAAATCAATGCAAATATTAAAGAGGTTAGGAATAGAGAGAATAAACCAGACACCAAAGATTTATAGTGGTTCGGCTTCTTTCAAGCCTACGTCCACTTCTTAAGTCTCCCATTGAAAATTTTTACTATGTAGAATGCTTCACTAGCACATTTAAAACCTTACAACCTTAAGACTTCTCTTGAAAATATCCACCAGGATACAAATGTTTTTGAACACATTCAAAGGCCTTAAACAGTTTGAAGATGATCATATGCAAAATACCATATTTTTTTCTAATCACTCTTAAACTCTTATTTGAGAGATTTACTCATTCAATCAAAAGACAAAGGGTGACTCACCAATGGATATAATAAATGAAGTGTTTCAATGGGAATCACTTACTCTCTTTACAGAATTAATTGGCAATAAATGAAGAGGTAAAGAGAGATGAGGTACAAGAGTTGGAGTTACAGCAATAAATAAAAGGTTAAGGATTTTAAGTTTGAATCAAGCAATAGAACAGTGATTGTAAGTCTCTAGAGAGTTTAAATGCTGAGGAGTAACTCCTTATATAATCTCTTGAGTTTTCATAACCGTTGGAGGTAGGTGAGGGCATTTAATACCAAAAATCCAACCGTTGAGCTCTGTTGTGAATTTGAATTTCCATCGCAAGTGTCGACACAAGCTTTTGGATTGACACAAAATGTCTAGGGAACGGTTCTTCAAGTGGTTGGGTCGACACAATTTCTACAATCTTCTCATCAACACAACGGTGTCGACACATTTGGTTTTGGTGTCGACTCAATGGTTCTTTAGATTTTTAGAGAGGGCAATTTGTGTTGACTCATTTTGTCTTGGTGTCGACACTAAAATTCTGTAGAAACCCTCGGGAGATTTGTGTCGACTCATTTGAACTTTGGTGTCGACTCAAAATTTTTTCAGGCGGGCTCATGATATTTGTGTCGACTCGTCTTCAATTTGTGTCGACTCACAATATTCTGCAGGTTACCTTGGTACTTTTGTGTGAACTCATTTGCTATTTGTGTTAACTCAAAGTTTCGAATAACAAAAGTGAGGAACCACTTTTGTGTCAACTCAAACTCAATTTGTGTCTACTCAATTTGTGTCTACTCTTTTTGAGTGCAGAGAGTTTCGGCTCTTTTGTGTTGATCCAAAATCTATTTGTGTCGACATTAAGTTTTGATACCTGAAACATCTTCAACGAATATGTTAGGGTGTCAACTCATTTGCTCAAATGTGTTGACATATTTAATATCTTTAAGTATTCTTTGCCTTAATATCTTTAATTATCAATTAGAATCAACACAAAATATTCTCATTCAAGAATATTTAAGTGTTTAATCTATTGAGAGATGAGTCATCTCATAAGGCTAAAATGTGTCAACTCATTTGTTTAATTTATGTCAACACTACCTTTTTAGAAAATATAAATATTATCTTTTTAAATCCATTTATTCTTAGAAAATGAATTATGAAAATCATCAAAATTTAAATAAAAAGCTTTTGGGCTAACAATTTCTCATTTTTTTATGGTTGCAACGATTTCAACATTTTCTAAAAAAAAGAATTCTACCCTTATCGATATACCTTAAATAGAATATAGAATTATAAAAGTTAGGCATTCAACAACATTGAAATATACATTTGAGAGGATTTGCAATATTAACTCAGAAACATTTTGAGTTTATTAAAAATTTGTGCATCAACTCAAAAATGTGCGAAGTGGTTTTTCAAATTCTAAATATCAATCATCGAATGTATAAATGGTATGCTATCAAAGGGAATTTAACATTCACAAATATATAAATATTTATCCATAAGCATAAAAAGATGAGTTCAAAATATTCAAAACTATTCAACCATCACAAACAACAACAACAACAACAACAACAACAACAGGAAATGTATGTTTAATAATTACAACTTCTCCTTCAAAATATGCCAAAAAAAAACTACTGAATGATAATGTTTGTAAATGTTTTTCTTCACTTCTCTTCTTCCTTACTATTCTTTTTCCCCTTTTGAAATCATCAAAAGTGGGGAAGTCACTGGTCGTCCATAAATTACTTAAACTTCTTCTTGGCTTCTTATTTTTGTCTTCTCTCTGAGGCTTTCTCCTTTGAGGAAAATGCATGCTCGTCCTTTTTCTCAGCTACAGTCATAGCATCTAAGGTGGCAGCGACAGCCAGATCAGCTTCACATTTTAGTCTGGTAGCCTTCTATTTCTTGGATTCTTTGGCCTTGAATTGTTTTCCCCGAGCTTCTTGGAGCCACTTTAGATGTTCTTCAACCTTGCAAGAGTTGGTGTGAACTGCTGTAATGATACATTGGTTTTATTCCTTGCGCACTTGCTGGAAGATTGCCTTGTTACAGTTGACGATAGAGACAAAACTGTCATCCATGGTCTTGCACAATGCTCGTCCAGCATTAGTGGTGTTCTCAATATCACGCCGTAGTGCACGATTAGTTTTGTCAAGGTGTTTCACTTTTCAAACAAGGATGAGATGTTACTATTTAAGTCAAACATATCTTAATCGGTTTTTATTTGAAAAGAAGTTAAGGAGGAGGAAAAACCTTAGATCAAAGAGACAATCTCAGATAAATTAACAACTAGAGAAGCAGAAGAAGTAGAGGGGGTAGATGGAATATCAGAGTGAACAAGAGGAAGAGGAGCGTATGAGGGCACACTGGAGGGTCCAGGTGTGTGAGTTCGAACTAATGAGGGAGCAGATGAATCAAAATCAACTCTAATCGGGGAGAAATCTCGAGGTGCAGAAGGAGTTCGAGAAACTGATGGAGTACCACGTCTTGTGGTCCAAACACCTTCAACCTTGGAGATTTGCATATGCTTCAAGGTAGAAGCACCATACAAATCGTGTTTGGAGAAGGGAACCAGTTTCTCAGCAAATAAATCTACGCCAAACTGGCAAAAAACTTTGGTTAAAAACATGCCGTGAGGAACGGAGGAGTTTGATTTGTTGTGGGAATGCAACATATCAGAAATAAACAAAAAACCTAGGTTAAGATTTTCTGTTCCAAGATGCACCACATAATAAAGATATACATATAAGAAACATCACCAAATTTACCCATCTGAGGTAAGAAAATGTGATTGATCATATGATGTAAAATCCTTATCTCAGGCTTAAGAGAGTTTGCTTCTATGGATTTAGATGCGTTAATCTCATCAACTTCAAAAATTTGACAAACAGCATCATGAAATGAAAAACCCTCGATGTCAATAGATCGTTTGTTGTAAGGAACAAAAATATCTCCCTTAGGAATGCAAAGAATCACATTCGGGATGGAAGGGGTTAGGTGTATCTCTGTACCTTTCACCCAAGTGTTGATGGTAGTGCTTGGAATAGATCCAATGTGAAAGTGAGCATAATTTTTTTTTACTAAAGCGAGATAGTGCGGGTCATGAGTTTGCAATAGTCTCTCGCACCCGAGACTAGAAAATAGGTTTTTGAACCACATTTCAATTGAATCAAAGAAAGGAAATTAAATGGAACGTCCAGGGACTACCTTTCGATTGATGAAGGAGGAGATATAGAGTTGTTGAAACTTCGAAGATTTGAAACTCAACGCCCCCATCATCGCAATCGCTTCAGTTTCCGTTGCCGTCGTTGTCGTAGTTGTCTTCTTCTTCTTCGAAGCCCTAGGGTTTGAAGGTTTGACATCTCTAATGCGTTTGGCACCTTTATCCATCATTTTTGCAGGCATCTTGGATCGAAGAGAGGAGGGAAGATTAAGGGATCGGCCCATTTTTCAAAGGAATGAAAAACGGCGGGAGATGGACAGACGTGAGAGAGAGACAGGAAACGACGCGACTGGTGGGTCCAGTGCCTCTTATATAGGCATAAAAATTTGTGTCGACACAAATGTCATTTGGGTTGACACTTTTCTTCGCGAGTGTGGGTGTCTGAAAATAAAAATTGTGTCGACACTTTTTCAGAAAGGGTCGACACTTTTGGCTGTTTAAGTCGACACGTTTAAGCGTTGGGTTAGCCCAAATTTATCGAGAGTCAGACATCGAATGAGTCGATACTATATAGAAAGGGGTCGACACTTTTTTCTGCAGTGCCACTTCTATATAACTTTGAGTCAACTCAAGCACACATGTGTCGACACTTTTTCAAGTGATGTCGACACGTTTCACATATCAAAGAACAATATCAAAAGCATTCAAATGTATTGAAAAGACATGATTAGTATGGCATATTAATCATGAATTTGGAGCACATAATATACCAAGTTTTTTTCTTATATAGCATATTCTTTCTTCATTTAAGGGTTTTGTGAATATGTCAGCTAGTTGGTAATCTGTGCCTATGAACTCAAGTTCGATATTACCTTTTTGCACATGATCTCTTATAAAATGATGTTTAATCTCAATATACTTGGTTCTTGAGTATTGTATTGGATTCTTGGATATATTTGTTGCACTTGTGTAATCACGCTTTATAGGGATATGATCTAAACAAAAATTATAGTCTTTTAGTTGTTGTTTTATCTAAAGAACTTCTGCACAATAGCTATCAGTTGCTATGTACTCAACCTCAACTGTAGACAAGGCTACTAAGTTCTATTTCTTGCTAAACCAAGAGATTAGTGAGTGTCATACGAATTGACAGGTTCCACTTGTACTTTTCTTATTCACTTTATATAAGTAAAATCAGCATCTGAATAACCAAATAACTCAAAGGTCAATCCTCTAGGATAGAGTAATACTAGGTTTTGTGTACCTAAGAAGTATCTAAAACTGCGCTTAACAACAGTCACATGTGATTCTTTAGGATTAGATTAAAATCTAGCACACATGCATAAACTAAACATGATATTAGGATAGCTAGTAGTTAAATATAATAGAGATCCATTCATACCTCTATATCGCTTTTCATCTACTGTTATACTATTTTCTTTCTTGTCAAACTTTGTGACACATCAGGATTTCCATGGGTTTTGCTTTCAGCATGTATAACCTCTTTAATAGGTCCCTTGTGTACTTAGCTTGATTGATGTAGATTACTTCTTGTGCTTGCTTGATTTGAAGTTCAAAAAAATAATTGAGTTCACCCATCATACTCGTTAGTTGCATTAAAAATAATATCATCTACATAAATTTGGACAACTAGTATATCATTTTCGTGAGATTTGATGAAAAGAGTGGTATCAATTTTTTCTCTTGAAAACTCATTTTCAATCAAAAATCTGCTTAGCCTTTCATATCATGCTCTAAATGTTTGCATTAAATCATAAAAAAATCTTGATAAGTTTGTAAACATGGTTTAGAAAATTTAGCTTTTCCAAGTTAGGAGGTTGTTTCACAAAAACTTCTTCTGGGATAAAACTATTTAAAATGACACTTTTGACATCCATTTGATAGAATTTGAATATTTTAAATCATGCAAAAGCAAGCAACATTCTAATGGCTTCAAACCAAGCCACATGAGTAAAAATCTCATCAAAATCGATATTTTCTTCTTAATTGTAATATTGGGCTACCAATCGAGCTTTGTTCCTAAGAATTATTCTATTCTCATCTATTTTGTTTCTAAAAACCCATTTTATACCGATGATAGAATGTTCCTTAGGTCTTGGGACTAAAGTCCAAATCTTATTTCTTTCAAATTATTTAAACTCTTCTTGCATAGCCAATGTCCAAAACTCATCATTTTTGGCTTCCACAAAATGTTTTGGTTTAGTCTGAGAAATAAATACTAGATTACCATAAACATTATGTAGAGAAGATCGAGTTTTGATACCTTGAAATGGATCACCAATGATAAGATCTTTTGGGTGTCCATGAACATACCTCCACTTCTTAGGCAAATTTAAATTTTTAGGATTTGAAAATTCATCAGCCCGTTGGACTTTATTTTGTTAAGGATATGAAGCTTCCTCTTGATTTGGTTCTTCCTTTTTCTGATGAAGATGTCTTTAACACCTTTTTCTATATCAATCACATTATCTTCACAAAAATTCTTTGAAGAACCAAGGTTAGTTTCATCAAAAATAATATGTATAGATTTTTCAACAACTAGGATCCTTTTGCATCAAATTTGCCCAAAAGTTCTTTGTTATTGTTCAAAACAAAACATTTGCACTCAAAGGAGCAAAAATAGCTGATGTTAGTTTTCTTCTATTCCATAACTCATATAAAAATTTTTTAGAGAAGCACTTATCATGGCTCTATTCACGATAAAACAAGCGGTGTTGACAATCTCGACCCAAAAGTATCGTGGTAGATTATTTTTATAGAGTATGATTTTAGCCATTTCTTCTAATATCTTATTTTTTCTCTCGACAACTCAATTTTATTGAGGGGTTCTAGGAGTAGAGAAGTTATGATTAATCCCATTTTCATCACAAGACTTTTTAAAATCTTTGTTTTTAAATTCTCTACCATGATCACTTCATATACTTGTGATTTGAAAACTTTTTTCATTTTGAACTTTCCGAGACAGTTTTGTAAAAGAGGTAAAAACTTTATCCTTATGAGCTAGGAAAAGAACCCAAGTGTATCTAGAGAAGTCACTAACAATAACAAAGGCATATCTCTTGTTTTCAGGGCTTAAAGTCCTTGTTGGACCAAATAAGTCCATGTGCAATAGTTATAAGGGCCTAGAAGTTGAAATCTCACTCCTAGAATGAAAAGAATTTTTAACTTGTTTCGCTTGTTGACATGCATCACACGCTTTGTCTTTTTCAATTTTGATTTGGGGTAAACCAATCACCAATTTTATTTTTAAAAGTTTAAAAATCAAGTACAATGTAAGAAATGCCCAAGCCTTCTATGCCACAACCAACTATTATCACTTAAGGCGGCTAAACACTTGATGTCATATTTAAAAAGGTCATTTAGATTGAAAGTGTAAATATTTTCATGCCTATAACCTTAAAAAATAACTTTGTTATTGATTGAGTTTTCAATAACATACTTGGCCTGATCAAAAACAACATTGTGTCATTTGTCACAAAGTTGGCTTATGCTAAGAAGGTTATGTTTCAAACCATCAACAAGCAAAATATTTTCAATAAAAGGAGAAGAAATTTTACCGGTACAACCGATTCCTATAATTTTTCCTTTACTGTTGTCTGCGAATATCACAAATCTACCATCCTTAGGTTTGAGAGGTGCAAACATTGATTTGTCGCCCGTTATGTGTCTTGAGTAAGTGCTATTAAGATACCACATCCCATCCTTAAATGAGGCCTTAAGAAAAACCTGCAAAGATAATCAAGTTTTGAATTTTGGTACCCAAAATTTCTTGGATCTTTTGGTGTTAGTTCATTGAGGATGTATTCCTTTCGAAATTCAAATCTTCTTGACAGATAAATCAAACGAATTTTCTTTGTGGACAATGTATGATGGTGTGTCTATGCTCATAGCAATGAAAGCAAGTCACATTTGAGTGATTAGAGAATATTTTGACAAAAATGTTGTTTAAGAACTTTTGTTTCTTCTTTGGTTTATATCCAATTTCGACTTTGTCAAAAACACATTTTTGTATACTAAGAAGTTTATCTAAGTTGTTCTTTTTAAGAGTAAACTTATACACAGTTTTTGTAAGATCTTCAACCTTTTCATTTGAAACTTTGTTTTCATCTTTCAAAATAGAAATCTGTTTTGATAAATTAAGTTTTTCTCCTTTCAAAGCTTCAATTTCTTAGGAAGAGGAAAGAACCAACTTTTTAACAATAAAGTTCTTTGCACCCATTTTCTCAGTTCATTATGCAAATCTTCAAATGCACTTTGTAATTCATCTAGAGAGAAAGGGTCATTTGTTACCTCGTCGTCCGCCTAAGCCATGAGGCATAGGTTTGCAACTTCAAATGCACTTTGTTGAATTGCTTCTTGAAATGAGGACATTCGGCCTTGACATATCTGGACTTTTTGCATTCACAGTAAATGATCTCGTCTTTCTTATGATCATTCTTGAATTTATTTGAATCTCCCTTGAACTTGTTAGGCTTGTCTTTGTGTCCATCCTTTTTGAAGAACCTCCTTTCTTTTTGTTTCTTATTTTTAAGAAACCTTTTGAATTTCTTAGTGATGAGGGCCATGTCTTTATTTTCATCACTTGAGGAGTTTTCATCGGATTCATCATCATGAGTTGAAGACTTGAAGGCAATGCCCTTCTTGTTTTTATTGTCATCTTCATCATCCATCTTGATATTTATCTCATGAGTCATGAGAGATCCAAGAAGTTCCTCCAAGCTGAGTGTATTGAGGTCTTTAACTTCTTGAACTGCAGTGACCTTTGCTTTCGAATTTTTAGGCATGCACCTAAGGATCTTTCTCACCATTTCTGCATTAGAATATATCTTGCCAAGAGATTTTAGTTAATTTATAGTATTAGTAAATCTAGTGAACATATAAAAATGGTTTCATCATGTTTCATTTTAAATAATTCATAATTATGAACAAGCATGCTTATCTTGGATTCTTTGACTTGATTAGTTCTCTTATGTGTAACTTCAAGTGTATCCCAAATTTTTTTAGCGGTGTCACATGTTGTGATTCTATTAAACTCGTTGGGGGTCAAGAGAGTAATATAAGAGATTCATAAAATTAGCATTCTTTTGAATATCTCTTATATCAGTTTTAGTCCATTGATTCTCAGGTTTATGAATGATTGTTCCTTCAACGGTCTTGGTAGGTGTTTTGGGTTCATTCATGATAACTCTCTAAAAATCATAGTCTACGACTTGAATGTAAATTTTCATTTTATCTTTTCAATAATTATAATTTGTTCCATTGAATAAAGGAGGTCTATTGGCGGACTGACCTTCCGACCGAATAGGTCCGATACTAGTGGTTGCCATATAAACTCTTATATAGTTAAGTCGAAAAAAAATAAGAGTCCAAACTCTGATACCAATTATTAGTTATAAGCAACTCAAGAGGGGGGTGAATTGGGTTTTAAAATGACACTAATAATTTTAAAGTTGTTTCCGAAAACCCTTTAATATCACAATTAATTATAAGAAGTATAATCATTGAATAAAGAAATGCAAATATTAAATAGGTTAGGGATAGAGAAAATGAATCGAACACTAAGATTTATAGTGGTTCGGCTTCTTCCAAATCTACGTTCACTCCCTAAGACTACTCTTAAGAATTTTTACTATTGTAGAATGCTTACGGTTGCTTTCAAACCTTTACAGCATCAAGACGATCATACGAAAAGCACTCCCCTATTTTTCTTCTATTCTTTTGAGTTTTTCTTTAATGGGATTTACTCACTCACTCAAAGGATGAAGGGTGACTTAAATACAACAAATGAAATTTTACAATGAGTATCACTAGCTCTATTTACAAAATGATTGGCAATAAATAAGAAGTAAAGAGATGAGCTACAAGAGCTGGAGTTATGAACAACAAATGAGAGCTTGAAAGATTTTGACTTTGATTCAAGCAATACAATAGTAAATTTAAGGCTCTAGAAGTTTCATGATCGTTGAAGGTAGGTGGAAGAAATAAATGCCAAAAATTAAATCGTTAAACTCACCCGCGCATTTTGAATTTCTGTCGCAGGTGTCGACACAATTAGTTTTGGGTCAACACAAATCTTCTAGGGCTTGGTTCTTTAAATGGTTGGGTCAACTCAAATTTTCGTTGCTGTCGAATCAAATATCTGCACCCTTCTCCAACTCAACGGTGTCAACACAAATACATTTGGTGTTGTCTCTTTTTGTTCTTCAGCTCTCTGGAAGAGTCTTTTTGTGTCGACTCGATTTACCTTTGGTGTCGACACTAAAAAGTACAGGTACCCTCAAGAATTTTGTGTCGACTCATTTTGAATTTTGTGTCAACTCAAAATTCTTCAGGCATGCTTAGTACATTTGTGTCGACTCATGTTGTATTTTGTGTCGACTCACAAATTCTGCAAGCAGTCACAGTATATTTGTGTCGACTCATCTTCAATTTATGTCGACTCAAAATTCCGAATAACCAAGTGAAGAACCACTTGGTGTCGACTCAAACTGAGTTTTTGTTGACTCATTTTTAGTGCAGAGAGTCTTGGTTCTTTTGTGTCGACTCAAAATAGATTACCTGAAACGTCTTAGAAAAACATGGTAATGTATCGACTCAACTTTCAAAGGTGTCGACACACTTGAGAGGTTCAAGTATTCTTTGCCTTAAGATGTTGATTCAAATATCAATTAGGGTCAACACAAAATATTCTTATTCAAGAATACTTAAGCGTCATTCTACTTAAGAGATGACTCATCTCATATGGCTAAAGGTGTTAACTCATTTGTCATTTTGTGTCAACACTACTCTTTTAAAAATATTAAATATTATCTTTTTAAATCAATTTAACTTAGAAAATTAATTATAGAAATCATCAAAATCTTGTTAAAAAGCCCTTGGACTAACACCTCTTTTATATAGACCCAAACTAGCTCAAATGATGCGATGGTTGCTAGCCGCCTCAATAATATACTATCCTGCACAGACCGCTCGATTGGTCAAGGAACCTTCTCGATTTCTCTGCACTGCAGAGCCTTTGGTGACTATTTTTCAACCCTTTTCGCATTCCAACACTATCTAACTTCCTACCAAATCAAAATATTAAAAATACGAGACACCAACCTAACAAATTGTACCTCATTCTCAATCCTTGTTTTAACCCAACCCCATTGTTAATTTCAGTCTGCTTAATACCATTATCACACGAGATCTTAATGCCTAGAGTCCTCAATGCACCGCAACAGGGGCAATTGTCCCACTCAATCGATGTTTGCAATTATTAATTTATTTATGAAATTTTAATTTTTATCAGGAAATTAAAATGTTACCGCACCAATAAATTAATTTTATCCCATGATTAAGTGGAAATTGAGAAATAATAAATATAAATATCTTAAAAAATGTAATGGCATGTGGTGGTGTCTTTTTCCCAAATGGCTCCCTCAGTTCTAACTTGGGCCTGAGAAGACAAAGCAACGTTAGAGGAGATGTCGGTATGACTCCGACGAGACCCCCTCCGACGATCAAATCAGTAATCCGACAGAGTGGAGAGCAAGTAAATGAGACAGAGTGAATTTGAGCATACTTGTTTTGTTCCTTGCCGTTTGTCCTTTATGCAGCACCTTTTTAGACACATGGTGTGATCCCCAGTACTAAATGGTTATAATGGTACAGTACGGGCAAATATTTGACTTTCGGTAGTACTGCGTGATAATTACGTGTTGGGCTGATCAGGCGATTCATTTTCGATCTAGGTGACATTGTCTAGGAAGGTTACATCTGTCCTACATCCTGCTCAGCTCCCAACCAGTTGGTCAGAAACCGCTGCTCTCAATCGGTTGCTCACATTATTAGGGTTGGTATATTGAAAATCATGTTTTTAGTATTCAATTTTATTTTTTGATAAAATTAGTTTTTTATTTTATGAGAATCTTTATGAGTAATGTATGTATATAATTTATTTGTTATGTATGAATATCCGATATTCTGTATACTATTTAATTTAGTGTGTAGAGTACGGCTTACACACAGAAGATCAGATTTTAGGTTCTTGCAGAATATAAGTTTTATGTTCACAGTT
>JAULJZ010019086.1:0-15848 GCA_032270985.1 Heliamphora pulchella
TGACCAACCCATTGGGGTTGGGATACACAGGACGATGAGGTGTTAACGTTATCATGCGACGGTGATGTAAAATAATATATTAAGATGAAACGGAAGGAAAATTCATTGCATTTATTTTATCATTGATACATTGGGTGACTTCTTTGGGATGCTAAATATCCCATGTGGACTAACAACTACATCATTTACGTATAGCATCTCTATGGTTAACTGCACAATGCATTCTTCTTGGAGAATGACTATGTCATAGGCTAAGAAGACTCCTAGATGGATAGCATCTCATACGACAACCATGCGATCCTTTACTCGACGGATAGCATCTCATACGACAACTATGCAATCCTTTACTGAGTCTGCATAGTACCCTCCATCATCGGGGTTATTATCAGCAGTGAAGGCAATGTCCTCCATTACCCTATGTGGCAGCTCCTCTTTTAACACCACGCGTTCACAGTTTCCTCTGTCCAACAGTCGACGGAAGAAGACTCAACCCGGATACGCAAAACGACACGGACACGCTGACACAGTAATTTTCAAAAAATACAGGACATGACACGCTTAGAACACGTTAAAAATTTATATTTGTATATAATTATTATATGTAAATAATTTGTTCAGTGGTAATTGAATATACACAACATATTACTAATAAAATTAAAATGTTTTATATTTTATCTTATAAATACACCCAAACATATTTAGTGTTCATAATTTGCGTTTTGAAAAATGCAAAACATTATTATTATGAAAAAATTCATAACATATGACATGTTCGAAGAGTTTAAAAAATATCCATCAAGTATCGAGGAAATGTATGGCATTATAAATTTAAATTTTTAGTTAAGATACACTTAAAAAGTGTTGGACACGAATTTAGAAGTGTTCGAAGAGTGTTCGAAGAGTGTCGTGTCCGACGCGACACGCCTCGTTCGTAGAAGTGTCTGTGCTTCTTAAAGTATGGGTGTCGGGTGTGGGTGTTTGCCTAGGTATCAGATTCATCTAATTCTTATGTCAAGGACACAGAGCTACAATTAAATATTCATATTTCTTAGTATATTTGTTTCTTATTTTATTGATTAAAAGGTGTTTACAAGGTTTTATAGAGGATTTCATGAATAATATGAAAGTTTATACATAGTTCTATAGTAAACTCGAACTACTAAATATACTTCCTATGTGAATATCCAATTAAAAATATTAGACACATATCCTATACCCTTATCCAAGTGTCAAGTGTTTGATGTGAGTACTTTATAGTTTTATAAGAATGCACGTAAAGTAGATTACTATTATTCCTATGCAGATATTTTTTGATAATCAAATAATTATTTTCATTGCTGACAATCCAATTTACCAAGAGTGTCGTAAGCATAATGAGGTTGATTGCCACTTTATTTGGAATTTGTCATGCACAAACAGTTCATCACGCTTTATATCTCTCAAAAGATCAATTGGATGATAATCTAACAAAACAGTTACTTCATTCTACATTCCAGCACTTGATTGTCAAGTTGGACGTGTTTGACCTCTATCTAGCTTGAGGGGGAGTGTAATGTTTTATTTCAATTACTGCTTTTTATCTTATATTTACCATGGTATTATTGTAATTATTTTTGGCATAAAAATATATGAAGACTGATTAAAACTCTTTGACCTTCCTTAAATCTTCTTTATTTCTCTTTTTCCTTTCTCTATAGCTTTTTTTTTTCCTCCTACAAACCTAAACCCATTTTTCTGATTCAACCGTTTTATTCTGATTTGAAGCAGGATCTGATCCATAGTTATGGCCCTATCACGGGGCACCAAACCGATTGGATTTCTGCATCCTATTAATCCACACTCCACACACATCATGCTACTTATATAAATACGTCCGAGGAAGGTGTATCATACTTAGCGTGGCAATTATGCAATTACATTACTACTATGTATAACTTACGTAGATAAGAATTATGATGTGTATTAGGCATTATTTGAACAATGCGAGGAAGCTGTGTCATATTTAACATGGCAGTTATTTAATTACGTTGTTATGTACTAATTGCATTGAAATGAGAAGCATGACGTGTACTAACTCAGGCAAAATTTAAACAATGCGCGTGCGCACGCACGCCCTTTGTTTTTCCACTTGTTAGTGATGCTTATTTCTTCTGGTTTTGATGCAGGAAGGGTGGTGTGACAGTGTAGGATCTGTTGAAGAAATTCAAGCCAAGTTATTAAAGAGGCAGGAGGCGGCTGCCAAGCGTGAGAGGGCTATGGCATATGCTTTGGCTCATCAGGTAAGCATGCGATAGCCTTTGCCAAGGACATCTAGTGGTAAATTCTGTTTGTAGCATGAGAAGATTTAAAACCTTCAGATCAGGAAGTGGGTCCAGATCAGGAGTAGAATACAGAGGGAAAATACAGGTTTAATTCATCTGCACTTCATGTTAGCCTTGAATTTATGTCCATGACTTTTTTGGAAAATATGTTACTAGGTTTTTTTGGGTACCATATTATGCTGTGCGTGTTATGTTTACAAAACTCTCAATTTCAGAAATTACAAACTTCTATAGTCCATATGTATGCGCCATAGCATGATACGCAGCTTCAGCACTAGAACGAGCAACAACAACCTATTTTTTACTATGCCAAGTAACAAGGTTTCCTCCAACAAATGTGCAGTATGCAGAAATAAACTATTGGTCAGAGCGACTATCAGCCCAATGGTCAGAGCGACTATCAGCCCAATCTGCATCACTAAAGTCAACCACAAACAAAGATCGAGAAGGCCTATTGAACAGACCGTGATTTGGTCCACTTTTCAAGTATCGCACAATTCGATAAACAGCCTCAAAGTAAGGTTGGCGAGGAGCATGCATAAAGTGAATAACCACACCAATGGCATAGGTAATGTCAAGACGTGTAATTGTGAGATAAATTAATTTTCCAACAAGACGGCGATAACACCAACATCAGAAAAGAGATCGCCAGAGTCAGTATCAAGTTCAACCGTTGAATCTATAGGAGTATCAACAGGTCGAGCACCAAGAAGGCCAGTCTCAGATAAAAGATCAAGAACATACTTCCGTTGAGAAAGAAAGATACTCTGAGAAGAGCGAGCAATCTTAATGCCAAGAAAATAGCAAAGGATACTCAAATCCTTAGTATGAAAAATTTGACCTAAATATCGCTTTAAGGCAACACCACCAGTAGAGTCATCATCAGAAATAATGATATTATCAACGTAGACGATCAATATAATAATGCCTCTAGGGGAGTGGCAGAAGGAGACAGAATGATCCGGAATGCTGAAAAGCATACGCAAGTACAACAAAACTAAAGCGATCAAACCAAGCACAGGGAGACTGCTTTGGACCATAGACAAACCATATTCTCACTACCCGAGACTATAAAACCAGGGGGTTAGTCCATATATATCTCCTCTTGAAAATCACCATGAAGGCATTTTTTATATCAAGTTGAAACAACGGATAAGAACGACTAATCACCACAAATAGAAGAATCTGAATAGAATTGAGACGAGCTACAGGAGGAAAAGTCTTGAAACAATCAACACCATAAGTATGAGTATATCCCTCAGCCACTAAGCGAGCTTTAAACCGCTCAATGGAACCATCTGGTGGATATTTGAAGTGTACACCCAATGACAACCCACTATTTGCTTGCCAGGAAAGAGAGAAGTAAGCTTCCAAGTTTGACTCTGATGAAGATCACTGATCTCCTCATCTATAGTGTGTTTCCATTCAGATAATGACATAATCTACTTATGAAAAGAATTAATAGAAACAGTAGACATGGCACAAGTAAAGGAGTGATGGCAAGAAGAGACATGAGCATAGGAAACGTATTGAGTAATAGGGTGTTGAGTACAAGTACGTTTACCTTATTGCAAGCCAATAGGCAAGTCATCAACCGGAGGAAGGACTATAGACAGGAAAGATGATGTGGCTGGGCAATAAGAGACAATCGTCCACTTCTGAGATCGTTGATACACATGTAGAGGAGGAGATTGTACCTAAACAGGGATGGGGATTGGCAATGGAAGCGTAGAAGCAGAGAATTCCCCCGCACAGCAACAGAGAAGGTCTGAAGACAAGCCGTGACCAACAGAAGTAAAAAAGAAAGTCGACTCAAAGAACGTGACATCGAGACTCAAGATGATAGCAACGATATCTTTTTTGAGTGCGAGAGTACTCAACCAAAACACACTTGCGAGCCCGAAGAGATAACTTATCATCTTCGAGATCAAGAACTTAAACAAAGGCAATGCAACTAAATACTCAAGGAATGAGAGAAAAAGGCGAAGAACTAGGGTATAATAAGGAAAATGGTGACTGATTGTTCAACACCATAGAGGGCATGTGATTAATGGAATGACATGCAGTGAGAATTGCATCACCCCAAAAATGTTTGGGTACCAGCATTTGGCATAACAAAGTACGTGTAACATCTAACAAGTGTCGATGTTTACGTTCAGCGATACCATTTTGCTGAGAGGAGTCAACAGTAGACTGGATATATTCCAAAGCATTATTATATTGAATAATTTTGGTTTGTTTGCGAAATTGTGTGAGAAAATCTTATTATAAAATTTGGTAAGAATAAGAGGCAACTCAGATATTTTCTTCAATAAAAATAATTAAGCCATACGAGAGTAATCATCAACAAAGATAACAAAATCGAAATATCTATTAGTACTACGAGTTCGAGAATGACCCAAAATATCAGTATGGATTACATCAAAAGATGCAAACTGATGACTATGACTACTAGAAGGAAAACAGCTAAGGTGATGTTTGCCTAACTGACAAGCCTTACACTCTAAATTAGACACATAACTCAAATGAGAAATAACTAACTTCAGTTTGGTCAAAGAAGGGTGACCTAACTGAAGATGCCATTGAAGAGAAGGAACAGTGGCACTTAAGGCAGATGATGTGTGAGGAGAGGTTCGATCAGTCTTCAGAAAATAGAGATCATTTTTCTCATGCCTCGAACCAATCATTTTCTTGGTTTACGGGTCCAAAAAATCACAAGAAGGAAAAAAAGGTTATAGAACAATTTAAAGCTTTAGATAATTGACTAACAGAAAGCAAATTGAAGGAAAAATTGGGAACGTAGAGATTAGACTCTAGAGGGTAAAGCCAGGAATAGATGAGGATGAAGAAAACTTTTCCCACAGACAGGGTAAGAAGAACCATAATATTATAGTGACTAGAAGTAAAATTAGAAAATAAGGAGGAAGTACCATAAATGTGAGAACTAGTTCTAGAATCTATAATCCATGAAGGAGGCGAAAGAGCGGTGCAGGCAATTGTACCTGAATATCTAAAGTAGCAGTAAAAGTGGAAGAAGAATAGGCGGTACGCAAGGCCTAAATGAGATTGTTAAGTTGAGTAGCGAGTGAACCACGAGAATCAGAACTAGAGGAGGTCGGATCAGAAGAAGTTGAAGATGCTGGAGACTGGAGTTGAGAAGTACTATTAGTAACCTAATAAGCAGAATCTGGCTTGCCATACTTTTTCCAACAGCATGGTTCTGTATGATTCGTACCCCCATAGTAACGACATTTTCGGTCACTGCGGCCACTTGTTCGATTACCATTACGAGCTCCACCACGAGAACTACTTCCACCACGGGAGCCACTACGACCACCAGTGGAAACTAAAGTCGATGACTCCAAAGAAGTAGAGCGAGATACAGTGGACGCATGTCCCAATGGAGAGTGCAAAAGTCGGGAATAGTCATTTGCGGCGGTAGGCAAGGTCTCACCCGCAAGAATCTGATCTTTGAACCCATATAACTCAGGGACTAAACCTGATAACAAGGATGCAATCATAAGTCTTCCCAGTGGTGCTGTTATTGTGTAAGATTAGTAGTAAGAGGCCGTAACTGCAACAGCTGGTCCTAAAGATTCTTAAGTATACTGTAATATTCTGACATAGGTTTTCCATACTGCTTTGTGGTGAAGATTTTTTCATTGATCTCAAAAACACAAGAAACATTACTGTGATGTGAGAATAAGTCACCAACGGAATCCCAAATCTTCGTAGAGGTGTCACAAAATTCAATAGTTGCGGCAACACTGTGCTCCATACTATGCCACAACTAGTCAATAACAATCGAATCTTCACACATTCAATCTTCATATTCGGGATTTGTTTTAGGCAAAAGGGCATCAGCCACATACTTAAATTTGCACTTCCCGTGCAAAGAAAAAAAAAATCACCACATGAGCCCAAGCTAAATAATTTAACCCATTTAATTTTATAGATGTAATAAATTTAGGCATATCGTCATCCTTAAAGAGACTTTGCTTTCAACTATATCGCAAAAAAAAAAGCTTAATGAACCAATAATGAACCGAGCAAAACAATGAACTAAGAATGAACTAGAACAACCAATAATGAACAGAGCCAATAATGAACTAAGAATGAACTGCAAACCACCTTCGCCGAGCAAGGTGAAGCGAGGCTGGCGAAACCATAGCTGCTCCTGAACCAAACCCTAGCCGCCACGGCTGTCGAACCAAACCCTAGTTGTCGTCGACTCCTTTGGAGCAAACAAGAGCCGTCATCGACCCTTTGCGTCATCGACCCTTTGCACCAAGCCCTAGGCACCGTGAGAGTCGCGCGACGAAGATGAGGATCTGTGACTGAGAATGAACCTCAAAAACTTCAAATCGATGCACAAACTTCAACCAAATCAGCTTCTGATATGATATAGATTAGGGTTGACGACACAAATCAAGTGGAAGAGAGGCAGCCAAACTCGCAATAAATTGTGAATGTTCGGATCGAACATAAAATACTAGGGTTTTGGAGCTGATGAATGAAGGACGTGAGATGACTTAAATTTTTTTTGTAAAAATCACCATAATGGAGAGGAGATCAAGGGGAGCCCAGAGGTGCAATCAGCAAACATCGGCATCCATACGGACGATGACGTCTACTGATGTCATCGCCAGATAACACTAATGTCAGCAACGTTTGTGACTCTCAACTCTTCTAAATAATTAAACGAACTATGAATATATGATCATTTGTTCTAATACCAAGTTGAAGTTCAAAGTTTAGGATTTAGAGTTTAAGAGAAGAAGAAAGAGAGAATAAGAGAAGAATTAGGTTTAGGGTATTCTACCTCTGTCTCCTTTACCTCTAAATATTTATATTAAATCAATAAAAAGTGTAAATTACTAGAAAACCCTGGGGACATAAATTAGAAAAGTAAAATAATAAAATAACTATTCTAACACCTCCTTCCACTCATTTCACCAAAAACGTATTCATAGTAGCTAAAAATCTTATACTTAAGTAAAGCTTGATTTGCAAAATGTCCATAATTTTTTTTTGTATTTTTTGGCTTTTGAAAATGCAAAAAAAAAAAAAAATTGTTTTTGAAATTTGTTCAAGATTTATGCAAAGTAAGATTAGCATCTTTAGATCTTGTTTATTTTAGGTTAGATTCATATATTTTTTGTTGTATTATTTTTTAAAGCTTAGACTAAATTATATGGTCAAGATCTATGCAAAGTTGCAAACTAAGTTTAAAATCTTTAGATTTGGATTGTTGTTTTTGGTAATTAAGTGTAAATAAAAAAAAGTACACATGTTTACAAGGAGCATACCCTAAGTAATTACATGAAGTACTATGTAGGAGGATTCCTCTTAACTACGACTCCACCAAACTCTCGCTCTACGGCCGGGGTATGATATTCAAAGCAAGAAACCAAACCATGTGTAAATTATACGATAAGAATTAGGTTTAGGGTATTCTACCTCTGTTTACTTTACTTCTAAATATTTATATTAAATCAATAAAAAGTGTAAATTACAAGAAGACCCTGGAGACATAAACTAGAAAAGTAAAATAATAAAATAACTATTCTAACACTTCCTTCCACCCAGTTCACCAAAAACGTATTCATAGTAGCCAAAAATCTTTTACTTAGGTAAAGCTTGATTTGTAAAATGTCCATAATTTTTTTGTATTTTTTGGCTTTTGAAAATGTAAAAAATAAAAAAAATTGTTCTTGAAATGTGTTCAAGATCTATGCAAAATAAGATTAGCATCTTTAAATCTTGTTTATTATAAGTTAGATTCATATATATTTTGTTGTATTATTTTTTAAGGCTTAGACTAAATTACATGGTTAAGATCTATGCGAAGTTGCATACTAAGTTTAAAATCTTTAGATTTGGATTGTATTTTTTGGTAATTAAGTGCAAATAAAAAAAGAAGTATACATGTTTACAAGGAGTATACCCCAAGTAACTACATCAAGTACTATATAGGAAGATTCCTCCTAATTACGACTCCACCAAACCCTCGCTTTACGGCCAAGGTATCCTATTAAAAGCAAGAAACTAAACCACGTACTTACAAAACAACTACATCATAAAGCTCATATACTTGCACAAAATAATCCACTAGGACCCAGTTTACACAAAAAAGCCAAGTTGGCAACCTCGGCATGGCTAGGGAAGAGATCGCATCACTAAAGCTCAATGGTCAAGGATGGATGGACCCTTGACAAGACACTACTAGGGATCAGGAGATAGAAAAGCCCCAGAGTAAACCCTAGATCGAAAGGTGGCAAGGCCAGATCTCTTGGCACACATTTCGCCTTCGGTCCTGTCTCCGCCCTTAAAGATACCAAGTACCCAAAGGACACTCAGAAGTCCTTGGAAACCAAGAAAAGCCACTAAACCCAAAGCCCGACAAAGTCAACATCACAAAACAAGTCATCGCATGTGGAATAGACAAAAGAACACAACATTTGAAAGTATATAACTGCTTCTCAACCCTAAGAGAGAGCTTAGTACCTTGAAGAGATAGGCTCCAAGCATGTCTCAATCTGGAACACAACGCTGCTCTAACACACAGCCGATGCTCATATGACAAGAAAACCCAGGACACTAGTCGGCTGCAACACCATAAAAGCCAAACTAGCCAAGGCGCCAAATAGAGGACCACAACTTAGAGGTTGAGGGCAAATGGCGTCCCCAACCAAGTAAGTCGGCAAGACGAGCTATTAGTGATTGAAAACCAGCGCACCATCTGAGGGTCGTCCAACCAAGATCTCTAACAGCCAATATAGAAACCGTGACACAACCAACGAGAGGAGAACATCTGATGGCTCAAAGCCCATGGCTAGGATGAATGGAAACTCTAACAAGACAGAGAGCCAGAGACACGATCATCCCTAGAGTGAACTCCTCAGATCAGCGAAAGCCTAGACCATCCCTAAGCAAACTCTACCATTGGATCCTATCAAAGAAAACTATCAGTTGCTAACCTCTGTTAGCAAACTCTCGAACTCGACCCCAAAACATACCCTGAAGCCGACACCAGTGTGGTCCTAACAAAAGTTAAAACAACTAGCCACCAGAAACAAAACACGCTCTCATACCGGGATGAACTCATCATATCGGATAAGCAACACGCTCTCCAGAGTGGTTGGGAAGGGAAAGATAGAGCCAAGAATGCCTCGGCTAGGACAAAGCAGTGAGCATATGATAGGCTAGTTCATTCAGTTTCTGAACATTGTTTTGACCACAAAAACAACAGGCCAAGGAAATTGAAACCAACCATACCAAATAGCTCAAAATAATCCACACCAAGAATAACAAGCCGAAAGTACCGAACACACCCTCATCCACTAGAGGAAGCTCAAACCACGAGTCAGTGCCGCACTCCGTAGGAGGAAAAGGGAGGAGAGTATAGGCCCCGAGAAACCTCATGCTGGAAAAGAACAGATCTTAACAATCGGCATGTGCTCGTGGCGGGATGTCCAAATGTCTCAACAAATACCTAAGGCCTAAGGACCGAATTCGGGTATACACCAAATCACTCCAATTTCCACAAACCTAATACTAAGTCCCATATTTCAAATGCAGTGTTGGCCTTCATTACACTCCCGCGCCACTAATATGGTTTCTCCACACTAATCACTTTAGGTGCATTTATCAAACCTAAGTCTATGGGTTTGACGGAGAGGAGGAGCAATATGTTGATAGGAGGTTTTGGGGAATACGGATCAGTCATTGATAAATGTAGAGGTCGTCCCAGTGTATCGGAAATTGACATACGCAGAGGTGGAGTAGGTATTACGGAGCTGGATGCTGGACCGTCTGTTTTGGAGGTTGGAGTCAAGAAAGATGAATTTGAGATGATAGGTTCTGTTATCATGGATTCTCATGAATTCTCTGAGGTTTTAAGAAATGTAATAATAAGTGTTAAAAAGAGTGATGAGAATAAAGAGGTAATTACAGATGATAAAAGAAATGTTGTAAGTAAATGAGATGTTCAAACATTTTTTTTTCATAATTAAAGATTAATAAAGTTTAATAGAGTTTTTCATAATAAATTTATAGATTACATTGGATTCTGCCCACTCTTTAAAGAGTGGATCAAAATTAATATTCCAGTGATAGGACATATCGAAGTTACATAAAACAATACATGGAATACCGTCTTTAATTCTTTGTTTTTTATGGTATTTTTCATTAACAGTCTTTTTGAGCCCCCAAGAGTTCTTTTTTACAAGGTAGAAATTTAAAGGGTCTATCATTTACAACATTGTATAATGTGTGTGGATTGTAGTTAGTAAAATTCACGCCGTTACAAAAATAATTATGTAACCTTAAACTTGTAGCCCACGCAGTCTTACTCATTTTAAACGGACCTTCAATGATTAAGCTTGGGGGCGGTCTGGTTTCATCTCCGTCTCCTGAAAATGTTAAGACGCCAGGGTTTTCAGTTCCTAGAATAATTCTAATTTGAATATGTGCTATTGTTTCATTGTGCATGTCGTGAACGTCTTGTATGTGCGCATAGGACATTTTTGTCAGCCTAGTCCCTAATGGAATGTGGAACATTAGGGAAAAATGTCCAATTTGGTGTATAGACAGCCGGGGGCTCTGGCCATTGTTTGTTGGTTGCGTATTCCAAGTTACGTAGTTGTGTTGCCCATATATACGGCTGTTTAGCCCTGACTCTAGATAAGAAGTCAGATTTGGAAGTTGATTTGTTAAGTATGGAGGTCCAAATGGCATCCTTGTTTTTTCTTGAACTCTTCCTGGTGGCCTTCAGAACCCCCTTGTCAATGAAATTCCCCTCTTTGGCTAGGTAATCTGCCACGTGGGCATCTGAACGTGGTATTTGTATGTTTGGATGGAAAAACTTTTCTCCCACTGCTCGGTCTTTAATATTGTAGTGGGTAGGATTTCTGATGTTAAACCTCTTCTCCGTCTGGAGAAGGATGTGGAGGTGAGGTTTCCCGTCTTGGTGGATTTTTGTAGAAACTCTTATATAGGTAGGGTTATACAGTTAGAATAGTGACCAGATATGGTTTAGTACAAATTGTGCAATTAAATTGCACTTAGACTAGGTTAGGAAGAGGGATTTGCCTTGAACTCTGAAAGAACGAGAAGTTCTGGCCATTTGTATGGATGTCTCACTTGAAAATTTAACATGTTATATGGTTTTGGTGAGACTGAGACAATGCGGTTTTAAATGCGGAGCGGAGGGGTATTTTTTTCTTCACGCGGGGGAAAAACTATTTTATATTACGGTTTTACCCCTTGGTGCGCGGTTTAGTCCCCGACAAAGGCACGTGGGTGGATTCCACAAGTAATGATGAGGTTTGGGAATATTTTATTCTCCGGTACAGTTGGCACATGGTAAAAGAATACTTGCCGACAAAGTAAAAAGTAAACAGTAAAAAGTAAAAATGTACAGTGCAAAGTGGGAAATGTGGTGCCCACTTTACATTTGAATTATTTAAAAGGAGAAATTGCCCATGTACGCTATCCCCTGTTGATGTTAAATATTGTTTTGTCAGAAATACTTTGAGGAGAATATGCTTTTGGAGTATGATAGTTATTACCGAGACTTCTTATTTTGGTATCTTGTCTTTGCCCTCCTCTTTTGTCTGGTCCTGTTTTTGATTGTATTGGTATACAATATTGTACTTCTTAAAAGATTATCCCGGGAATTACGAGCAGTTCATTCAAATATGTGTAGATCGTTACTTGACGTGGCAAATAGAACTGTGGGAAGAGAGTTGGCGGTCAGCTTCGGCAAAGTTTGTTCCGCCGTGCGAGGAAGAGGGGAAGTTAATATCAATGCTAAGGTGCCTGAACAGAAGGGTTAGTAGAGGTAAGAGAAATTGCAGATGTGTTAGAATAAGAGATTTGGAGTGTTTTATTAAAAATGGACGGAGCGGCCAGCACTCAGTACTAGACCCTTTTGCTTATCGGAAAACGAGAATTCTAGAAGTCAGTGGAATTAAGCGTAGTGACCGTGGTCGTGCTCCCTTCTGCCCTTTATATCCGTATACGTTATGTGCAGAATATTTTCAGATTTATTAAAAGGACTAAGAGTAGTGCCAAAAAGTTGCAAAGATATGATAAACAAATGAAGGATATTATTTTGAATAACAAAGGTGTGTCAAGGTTTCCTAATAGGATTGATTTGGGAAATAAGAGGTCTGATCGCCAATCAGAGAAAATTGTGGTGAAGGGTTTAAAATTAATTGGCAATGTGTCTTTGGGGCCTGATGCAAAAAAGGAAGACGTTGTACAACACGTGCTATTCTTCATTATAAGTGACAACTCTCCATCAGATGCTGTTCTGACACCGGATAAGATATTTATTGGTGTTGGTGTGGGTAATTCGGAGACCTGGATAATGGATCCGGATTAGTCCGATAGGTTCTAGATGTCGAAGAAAATAAGGTTTAAGCTTATTGGTGGGAAAGACAAAGAATATGTTCGGCATGGAATAGAGGTTGTGGATCGCTTCTGTCCAATTGATGTATGGACAGACTACAAAGACACGTTGTTAGGAAACGTGGGCAGTATTCAAAAGGGGGCTTTCTATTTAGTTGCAGCTACTATCAACGCTAAAGAGTGCAAATCCACCTTAAGGAGTCAGTTGTATTTTAAAACTGTTTAGTTTACTTGTTTTTCTATGGGGTATTTTAACCCATGTTGTTTATTTGTAATGTTCAGGTTAATGGAGGTGGACGATATAAAAACAAGTGTTGTGGAAGGTGTATTAGCCAGTGAATTCACGTCAATAGAACTTGCATTGCCTAATTTGTTTTATCAATTGAGATTGAGATACGGTCATAAGAGTATTAAGGTAGATAAAATATTAATAAAATATTCATCATTATGTGCCCTCAATGCTAGTGAGTTTGTCAGAGTAAATGTCTATGATCGGAGGTTAGATGGCAATGACAGTCTGCAGGTTTATTTTGTATTCCCTAGAGATTGTCAGTGGGAGTTAATATATTATGGGAATGGATATTGTTTCATTAATGACAGACAGGTCTCATGGGTGATTAAGTATCGTCTTGAAAATTTTAATATTAAAAGGGATGTTATCTATTGTAAAATAAAGGGATATTTGAAGTATTCTACAATTGAGATGCCGGAATATGTTATAGTGAGACCGCCATCTATCGTTGTGATGTTAAAAAAATACAATAGAGAAAATATTGATGTTTGGCACTGTGCCTCTAGCAATGCTGTTCCAATTCTATCCCGGTCCATGTATATGGGTTTGCCGGAGAGGAGCAATCTGTTGATTGGAGATTTTGGGGAATGCGGATTAGTCATCGATGAACGTTGAGGTTGTTTGAGTGTATCGGAAATTGACATACGCAGTCCAAAAGCATATTCTCCTCCTATTTGGCATGTCAAATAATGATCTACACACATTTGAATGAACTGTTCGTAATTCCCTAGAGAATCTTCTAAGCAGTATAACATTATGTGCTAATACAATAAAAAACAGGACCAGAGAAAAGAGGAGGGCAAAAACAAGATACTAGAATAGGAAGTCTCGGCATTAACTGTCACACTTCAAAATCATATTCTCCTCCTCAAAGTATTTCTGACAAAACAATATTTAATATCAACACGTGATAGCGTATGTTGGAAGTTTTCCCTTTTAAATAATTCAAATGTAAAGTGGGCCCCACATTTTTCACTTTTTACTGTTTATTTTTTACTTTGTCGGCAAGTATTCCTTTACCATGTGCTAGTTGTACCAGAAAATAAAATATTCTTAGACCTCATAATTACTTGTGGGTTTCATCCATGTGTTTTTGTCGGGGACTAAACCGGGCGCCATTACGGCGCGCGAGGGGTAAAACCGTAATATTAAATGGTTTTGACCCTGCGTGAAAATCCAAAATACCCCTCCACTGCGTGTTGTCTCAATCTCAGCAAAACCATGTAACATATCCAATTTCCAAGTGAGACACGTCCGTACAAATGGCCAGAACTCGTTCTTTCAGAATTCAAGGCAAATCTCTTTTCCTAACCTATCCTAAGTGTAATTTAATTGCACAATTTATACTAGATCATATCTAGTCACTATTCTCACTGTACAACTCTACCTATGTAAAAATTGCTATAGAAATCGACCAAGATGGGGAGCCTCAGCTCCACACCCTTCTCCAGACGGAGAAGAGGTTCAATATCATAAATACTACCCACATTTCCCATTTAGGTAGTACTTATTTTCTTCACATGAACAAGAAGGGTTTGCAATACACGCCAATAGCATGGTGTCCACTACCTGTACCCAATAATAGCACCATGACCCATAAAATCGCAATTAATCATGATGATGTAACATTCCACTATAAAATGAGAGCCCACTTATATTGAAATACCATTAAAGGAGGCTTTTTGCAATATAGCTGTTTAACTCTGCCAATGCCCAAGATCTGCACAATGCCTCAATCTCGAACTAGTGTAATCTCGAAATAGCCGCCAGACCAAAAAACCGACCCACAGATAACCAAAACAACACTGGTTTTAGCCACCCGGTCGTGGTTTACCAGCCACATTTCCATTCCGTCAAAACCAACAAATCCCTATTTCATGGAGCTCTTCCTAATGCAACATCAGATATGCAACGAAGTTGGTCCAAGTATCATAGCATAAATTATCTACAGCTTAAGCAAATGTTAGAAAAGAAAGAAAGAATATGGGAAAGTGTGTATCCTCATTGAGAGACGTACACACGTATTTATTAAGCAATGAGAGCATACAGTAAATACTGTGGGCATCCCCATAGGTTATTATTAATACTTAATATATTAATACTAAATATACTAAACACCCTTCTCAAGTTGGAGCATAGATATCAATCATGCCCAATTTGTTACAAATGTAGTGAACCCGGGGCCCAGGCAGCGCCTTAGTGAACACGTCTGCCAACTGTTCTCCAGATCGAACAAAGCTAAAATCAATAGTGCCATTGTTATATTCTTGGCGGATGAAATGACAGTCGATCTCAACGTGCTTAGTCCACTCATGAAACACTGGATTAGTAGCGATGTAGACAGCAGACTTATTGTCACACCACAACTTGGTTGGACTCATAGGCGGTTCGTCTAATTCAGTGAGAAGCTGTCGAACTCACATGATTTCGGATGTTGCCAACGCCATAGATCTGTATTCCGCCTCACCACTGGACCTCGACACCACATCTTGCTTCTTGCTTTTCCACGATACTAGGTTCCCACCGACAAAGACAGAATCCTGATGTGGATCTCCTATCAATTGGGCATCCTGCCCAGTCTGCATTCGAATAGCCCTCGGTACGGAAATGACCCCGATCACAGAACTGTAGACCTTTCCCCGGGTTAGAATGGAGGTACCGGAGAATACGAACCACTGCATTCCAATGAGGAACATGGGGATCAAATATAAACTAATGCTGACAGGATATGCAATATCTGGTCTGGTCATGGTGGTCAAATAATTAAGTTTTCCCATCATTCGGCGATACCTGTCAGGGTGAGGAAACACAGCACCGTC
>JAULJZ010019097.1:0-15845 GCA_032270985.1 Heliamphora pulchella
ATGCATTCATACATCACAAATATAAATATGAAACCATAAATACAAAATCATCTCAAATGTTTCTTATTAATATGCCATGGATCCAAAATAAAATACATAAAAAGCATGACTTTTCAGTATACATTCCCAACATCTATAGCATGGCATCAACTAGCATGGCAAGATTCGTGATATAATTTGCAAAGCATAAGGTACAATTATGTGAAACACAAGTTATAATTCTCAAGATATGATTCAACATGATTGCATGAATTCTAAATACCATACATTCACTTAGAAACACAAGTCAACTAATTCAAACCAACAATCATATAGAACTCGAGTCTCACAACAAGGTACTCACACATACACTTAGCAACTTTTAACGTAAAAAATGAACTATTAAATTAAAAGAGCCGACATGATTTTGGGGTATCTAGACTTAGAATCAAGCTATAATTTTTATACACGATTTAGATAAAAATATTTTCTACAACTCTCATATTTAACACCAAGGCCAAAACCTAAGGCAAATGGGTGAACAATTCATTTTAATCAAAAACGATTCAGCAGTTTTATCAAGATTTTACAAAAATTATGCTTCTGTTGGTCTCGATTTTGGGGTATCATTTCAAGTCCAAATGATCCCATTGTTTTTTTATGTTTTATTTTAATAGATCCCCTACAAGTTTCATGTTTAGAGTAAAGGATAGTTGTTTGAAACAAATTAGACTTTTTGACTATTTTAAAAAGTAGGTTCTGTCAGCTGCCAAAACTCAGCAAAGCCGATTTTGGACAGAGGACTTGAAACGGTTTTGGGGTATCATCCCGAGGCTTTAAGGACTGATTTTTTGGTAGAAAGTATTTTAATATGTTAGCTACAATAATTATGTAGAGCACGTTTGGAATAGGTAACTAAAAATAGAGGTTTTGAGTTGTATAAAAATACGTAATAGAATGTTACTTGGGGGTGAAAACTCAACAGAGACTTTCAAAGGTATTTTGACCTATCAAAACTCAATATTTTGTTCTCATTTTTGGTGGGTAGATAGATATGCATGTTATATACAACTTATATGTTTTGACCAAAGTTCGGATCTCATTGTAAGATAGGATTTCCTAGTTGGTAGTGTTGACTAGTTGGAAAATGACACACTTTAGTAAAATTGTAATATCTTGAGTTCTAGTTATGCAAATGAGTTGGAACCAATTTTGGATGAAAGATAACACAAAACGATAAATCTAAAAATAAGGAACATGCTTAGATCAATTTTCTACATTGAGTTATGGCATTCCAAAGTTCAGGGCAGAAACATTTATGTTCTCAAAAATCATGTCTCTTAGGGTCCAAGACCTCTACTTATGTCATGTTAAGTTGTTGTTCTATTTCTTTGCATGCTTGTGTTTTAGACTTTAATATGAAGGCTCTAGCATACTTAGAGGTCATCAAACTCAAAGATAACAACATACAACAACATCTCATATCATTCATAAGACTCCAACTACGACGCCTTTTCGGTTTGATTTCGGTTCTCGATTCTTAGAGTGTTTAAAGGTATGTGTTGGGGGATATTTTGAGGGATATTAGACACAAGATTTAGTAGTTTTACTTACTTGTTTTGAGAGATGAAAGAAGAGTGGAGGGTTAATTTGGATTTAGCTTTCAAAAATCTCCTCAGTTTCTTCCTTTTCCTTTCTTTTTATTCCTCAAACTCATCTTAACTCTCAAGGTCAAAGTGTTTCTGGTTCCTCCCCCTCTCTTGCACGAAAGTAACATATGGAGAAGAGGGTGTTTGGCTCTCTTTATATAGGCAAGGCTAGGGGACATGTGGGAGACAAAAAGGTACATTTGAAAGACTTGTTCTTTTTTTAATTAAATGAGATTTGAGGTGAATTAAATGGGTGCAACTTTTGAGACCTAAAAATCAGATATGGGGAACATAAATACAGCTAGGGGTCAGCTTGTGGGTCAAAAACCTAGCCCCACATCAATCAAGGGATTTTGCATTGGTTTCCGTGCCATTTTGTGCAAGAAAATACATTAAAAGTTAATTTGATATATCTTTTTGATGTCTTTTTCTACTGAGACTTATTATTTTAATATGTTTATGAAAAATATAGTATTTTCATGTATTATTATAGTTTTCATAACATTTGATTAAATAGATGTAGTCATTTAAGTCAAATTAAGCTATTTTCATAATATATGACTTTTTAACTTATTTTGTTGTGTATGAACTTCAATAATGATTTGTTTGCTTTTTTTGATCTATAACACTATATTATTATGTATATTACTTGTTCAATAAGTATTGGATCATCATAATACTTAATTTAATACATTTCTCATCATTTTAAGTTAAAAAGAAAGCAAAAAGTCACTTTTTGGCACTCTTTCCAAGGTGGTCAGCCACTAAGGGGCATTTTTGTTATTTTGATGTTATTTTATCCTTTGCTATTTAATTGTGCTTAAATCCTTGATTTAGGGTATCCATGTGTCAAAATTTAAATTTTTAAGGCTTTTTGCTATACTAGGGGCAAAATGGTCATTTTATCCAATTTGTGAGGATTTTTGACTTTTAATTCATTATTTTATGATATTTACTTCATTTCGAATGTTAAGAGACTCTCCGGGTGTTATGTTTTTGTTACTTGATTTTTGGACCTTGTTGGGGTTTCCAGACCGAACTTAGGGTTTTCGATTTGAGTTAGGGTTCTGAACTTCTTCTGTATTTTATGGTCTTGTGGACTATCCGTCACTAATACTAGTGTTTGGGCTGAATCTTTACACGGATCGTTATCAATCGGATTGTTACAACTAGGGTCTGTATTGGGTCGTTACAAACTACCCCTCTTAAACAAATTTCTTTCCCGAAATTTCACCTCGTACTTCATCGTATGGAAGGTTGAGGATGATTTACTATCATTGTGCCTTCTCTTCTCCAAAATTGTATCCTTATTTACTTGAATTATTCTTTATTGCGGGTGTGGATAAGATTGGGCCCATATGTTTAGCACTTAGAGTAATGGTTGTTTTGTCCTACTAACATCTCGAACTGATTACTACCAATTCTTTAAGGACCATGTCACATAACCAACTAGCCCAGAAAGTTCGTATCTCTGTTACGTTAGTTAGCCTCTTCCCATTAACTGTTACTTCTACTTCTGTTGGGTCCACTTGAATTTCTTCTCCAGATATAACATGACCTAGAAACATAACCCGGTCCAACTAAACTCACACTTTCCATGTTTTACATACAACTTGTGCTTTCTCAAGATCTACAAAGAATCTTTAAATGCTCCCTGTGTTCCGCTTCACTCTGAGAATATAATCAAATATCGTTCATCAACATAATTATAAATTGGTTTACAAAGCTTTTGATCACTCGATCCATCAGGTCCATAAACACATTAGGTACATTTATTAACCCAAAAGGCATCACCACAAATTCATAATACTCGTAACGAGTCCTAAAGGCAGTCTTGGGTATATCTGACTCCCGCATTTTTAATTTGTGGTATCATGACCCCAGTCTATCTTTGAGAATACGTTGGCTCCAAAACACAACTTACATTGAGTACTACTTCCACAAGCGATCATATGTCTCTAAACTAGTCCACCACCGAAACTGATTTCAAACATTCTTCACTTCTGTTTGGAAAGTCTATCACTCTACCGAAAACTAGCTCATTGCCATATTCAAACGTACATCGAAGACTATTTCCTAATCGACTAACGACTACTCACTCGAAATCACATCACCCCTTTGTGTTGGACTACTCTAGCTTTACGACCATCAAGACTAATACTGCCACTTGAACCTAATGAGTTACTAGGGCTAAATGTACCTCACAGATTAAACGCTCCACAGGTATATGCTTACCTATATGAATCCAGTCATAACCTCATCACATATTTCCTTCACGTACGTACCATCCACCCTACAATCCTTTAACTGAATAGTATTAACTCCTGATTATAAAGTCTCTTATCATCATCACTCAATCCCTTCACACACTTTTTGCAACACAATGGAATCAAAAATCATTTTTGCACTTTAATTATTTTATCTTACCCACATTCTACCAAGACACTCCATTCACTCAAGGCCAATTACAAAAATCACACCCATGAATTCGTATAGTCTCACTTACGCTTCCACTCTTCTCATCCAAACACTTATTCCTCCCACGAACTCACACTAAGCTGCTACGCAACTCCACCAAAAAATAACAAAATTATGTCACCCTCTAACTTCTTATACACAGTGTTCACACGTTTCCATAAGAAAATCTCTTCTCTATACCAACAACATCTACTCACCAATCTAAACAAACTTGCTCTAACGTGTCACATCACAAAAGATTTTCGAAAGCAATTTTCTTGCGGCTCACATCGATACCACAATGAAAACCAAATACCACTTCATAAGAGTTACATAGTCTAGATGCCAAATGAATACAAACTAATACTTTAAGAACCTATCATGTGAAAAACTCAGTCTGTCTAAAAATGCATACTCCACCCCTCAAATAATCTTTAGCGTTAATGGGACTCACTATTTTCAGAAACTCCTTGGCACCCAAGTCCTAGAATTGTTTAACTAAAGAGTTACCGGTCTTTGAGGTGATCTTGATAATCCTGATGACGAAGTTTGTAATCATATGCTTTCATTTTCTCTCTAGTCTTTCCAAAGGTTGGTCCGTTCCTCTTGGCCTTTACCGCGTGGTTCTTGATGTGCTAGAACGTTAGGTTTGAAAGTCTCTTCCAATAATTGGATTGTTTTCTCAGGCAGTTGGTCATTCTAGGGTAAAATGAACATGATAAAAGATATGGTTGTGGTAAATACGTAGTCGTGTGATCCATTTTAACTTAGTGATTAATTCTTCATCAGGCTCCAAACGTTCATTGTTATGATCAAGATTCTTCGTTCTTTGGTAGCGATGGCAAAAATTCAGACTCTAACACTTTGGTGGGAAGGCCGGTGTGAATACCGATGTATATAGACGTACCTTCTTTGCTAGTGTACTAAGGTTATCATGAGTTCGAGGTATGAATCTTGTGCTTCCTAATTTATCGAAATAGGTGGGTTAACTATGAACTAGTCTTAGGGAAGTTTAAATTGTGCCATATGGTGGTGTCGTGAGTCCTTTGGTGTGAAGCTGTCATTTCTAACTTTAGACCGCTGATGGCATGGTCTTACTTGTTGGGACCTTTAAAAAGATATAGTTAGTTGAATAAGCCCTTACGTAACCATTCTTGAAAACAGGAGTCTTGATCTTCAAAACTTTGTTAAACGCGGACGTTGACAGATATTCTAAGCCGTGACATCAGGAAGAAATCTACTTCACGCTTGAAGAGGTGTTAAGAGGTTTTCGTGCATCGTCTCAGTTTCTCGTGAAAGCGCTAAGGCTTAATGGCGAAATATTCTAACGATCGTTATTACTCATAGATCTATGAGGCAAGATTTTGAAGGTCGATAGTTAAAAACATGCATGGGGTTAGAACATCTTAGGGTGGAACCCAGGTGATTCAAAGATAAGTTGGATGAGATTAAATGGTCACGGTTAAGGCAATTACCATTAACACAAATTGAGTGGTCATTTGGTATTCAAATGTAGGAGAAACAAGAGGAGGACAATGAACAATACTTTAAACAAGTGTCCCCAGAACTAATCCAGTACCATTAGATTATGATAAAATAAACGTTTAAGCGAAGGGGCAGCCAAACTAGATATTTGCCCTGAAGTTACGTCGGCCTAACGTACTTTAATTCAAGCATCCAAGTCTACTTCCCTGGTAGAAATTTCAAGAGTGTACGAAAAATTCACAAAACTACTACAACAAATTGTGGTTTCAGGATCGAGAGAAGTGGGCGATGGAAATTTTTTTTATCAATGTTGAATGTTTGGAACAAGTACTTAACAAAGAATTGATATCGAGTTCTACAAGAGAAGAGTTAGTTCAAGGACAATGACTTGAATCGAAGAAGAATCAAATGCGAATACTGGTCATTATCGAGGTATGAAAACTTAAGGACGAAGGTACTTTCTAGGATTGAATTCCTAATAGGGTTATCAACAAGTCTTGGGTGCATAAGGGTTACCGACGAACGACACTTAACGGTACCATTGAGGACTGATGATATGAGAAGGAAGGACATATAAAAGAACTTCAAAAAGTTGACACCAGGGCTTAGAGTAAATGAGAAAAGGACTTATAAGGATGAAGTCGCGGGGTTCTAACGGTGTCTCTCGATGTGATATCTAAAACTTCTCCTACTGTGCACTCCTGTCTACCCCCATTAAAATAGGGTAACTCGTTGGATGAATCTTCGATCTTTGATCTCGATGCCATTACTCGTCTTTTGCATGTAGACTCCTTGCTGTTCCCGAACTTGGTATCGTCCTGACCCGACTCGCTATGGCACTTAGACGCAGCAGATTTTAGTTCTTATAATGTTTAGATGATAATAATAATTAATACAACACCGCCAACAGAGCTCCAACGTGATAGAATGCATGGTTTCCTATAACCCAAGGCCTGAAGGTTTACTAAACTTAAGCTCTGATACCAACTATGACGCCCTGTCCTCTGGGCACGTCGAGACATACATAAATATAAATAAAGGGGTATTCTAGCCATTCATTCATATTTACATACATTAGTTATTACATCATAAAAGAGTTTTGAACCGTTTAAAAGTACATAATTATTACAATTTCACCAAAAAATTTCAAAAATTACATTAAGCGTGAGAGAACTGAATATAAGCACAAAAGCAGAGGTCTCGACTTGTTAGAATGCATCAGTGCAATCCACATACTTTTGGAACTCACCCTGTTCTTCAAACTCTTCTTCTCCCTCTGTGACGACTTCCTCCTAGAACTCTTTTTTACTTGTGGCACGAATGCCATGAGCCAAGGCCCAAAAGCAAAACACTCTAACTTTCTAATTAATATCATGGCACAAAATTCACCACAACATATATCATATAACACCCAGTACAGTTTGAAGTTGAGGAGACAGACAAATTTGTAATAGGGTAACTGATAAGTTAATAAACATATGCGTATGAAATGCAGATGCCCATCCCAACATGCACCCAGATAATAACATGGATTCCACACCGAAAATCACCAAAGTAGACTTGGTATTTGATTACCAAAGCCATCATCGCACCTCGTTGCGAATAGTTACCACATCACCTGGCGTCATGCCATAGTTGTTTTACTCAATGGCAACGGCGTAGGGTCTGCGCCATACTCCAGGCCAACAATATCCAATAAACCATTTCAAACACCAGGGACACGTCCTGCGTATATAAACCAATTATGTAACACCGGGGGCACGCCCAGGGTGTACAAGGGGAATTTATTCCAAGCGGTTTGTCTCATCTTATGACGTGTGATGCCTTCGCCGGTGTCAATCCAAAAGTCCAAGCTATCGAAATCAGAATGCTAGCAACGAACCCATGGTGCCCAACAATATCCGTAAGCAATTTCAAACATCGAGGACACGCCTAGGGTGCATAAACTAATTTTGTAACACCGGGGACACGCCTAGGGTGCACAAGGGGAATTCATCCCAAAACATTTTAAAAAATGGCAACCATGGATGCCCTAGACTTAGAATCAAGAACGACAATTTCAATACAGTCCATCCTAACAACCGTGTGCACAAATAGACTCCAATATACCAGGATGCAAGTGACAATGTCAATGATGTATGATATGGATCTCAAATACAACCATCTATAGCATGGCATCAACTACCATGGCAAGATTTTATGGTATAATTCGCAAAGCATACGGTACAATTATGTGAAGCACAAGTTACAATTCTCAAGATATGATTCAACATGATTGCATAAATACTAAATCATCATACATTCACTTAGTAACACAATTCAACTAATTCAAACCAACAATCATATAGAACTCGGGTCTCACAACAAGGTACTCACACATACAGTTAGCAACTTTTAGGGCCAAAATCAAGTATTAAATTAAAAGGGCTGACAAGGTTTTGGGGTATCAAGACATAGAATCAAACTATGATTTTTATACAACATTTAGATAAAAATATTTTCTACAACTCTCATGTTTAACACTAATTCCAAATCCTAAGGAAAATGGGTGAACAATTCATCTTAAGCAAAAATGGTACAGCACTTTTCTCAAGATTTGAACAAACTTATGCTTATGCTGGTCTCGATTTTGGGGTATCATTTCAAGTCCAAATGAGCCCATTGTTTTGTTTGTTCTATTTTAACAGGTCCCCTACAAGTTTCATGTTTAGAGTTAAGGGTAGTTGTTTGAAACAAGTTAGACCTTTTGGCTATTTTAAAAAGTAGGTTCTATTCGCGGCCAAAACTCAGCAGAGCTGGTTTTGGGTAGATGGTTTGAAACGATCTTGGGGTATCATCCTGAGGCTTTAAGATCTTTTTTTGGTCAGAAATTATTTCAATATGTTAGCTACAATATTCATGTAGACCACTTTCAAAATGGGTTACTAAAAATAGGGCTTTTGAGCCACATAAAAATATGTAACAGAATATTTCTTGGGGGCTGAAACTCAACAGAGATTTTCAAAAATGTTTTGACATATCAAAACTCAAAATTTTGTGCTAATTTTTGGTGGGTTGATAGATAATCATGTTATCTACAACTTACATGTTTTGACTAAAGTTCGGATCTAAAATAGGGTTTCCAAGTCAGTAGTGTTGACTTGTCAGAAAATGACACACTTTGGTAAAATTGCAATATATTGGATGAAATATAACACAAAAATATAAATCTGAACATAATGAATTTGCTTAGAAAAATTTTCTACATTGAGTTATGGCGTTCCAAAGTTCAGGGCAGAAACGTCTATGTTCTCAAAAATCAAGTCTCTTAGGGTCCAAGTCCTCTACTTATGTCATATCATGTTTTTGTTCCATTTCTTTGCATGCTTGTGTTTTAGACTTTAATATGAAGGGTCCAGCACACTTAGAGGTCATCAAACTCAAAGATAACAACACACAACAACATCTCATATCATTCATAAACATAATAGCCCTTAATTTCCAACTACGATGCCTTTTCGGTTTGATTTCGATTCTCGATTCTTAGAGTGTTTAAAGGCATGTGTTGGGGGATATTTTGAGGGATATTAGACACAAGGTTTAGAGATTTTAATTATTTGTTTTGAGAGATCAAAGAAGGGTGGAGGGTTGATTTGGACTTAGCTTTCGAAAATCTCCTCAGTTTCTTCCTTTTCCTTCATTTTTCTTCCTCAAACTCATCTTAACTCTCAAGATCAAAGTGTTTCTGGTTCCTCCCTCTCTCTTGCAAAAAAATAACATATGGAGAAGTGGGTGTTTGGCTCTCTTTATATAGCCAAGGCTAAGGGTCATGTGGAAGACAAAAAGGGTCATTTCAGTCAAATTAAGCTACTTTGACGATATATGATTTTTTGACTTATTTTGTTATGTATAAACTTCAATAATGATTTGCTTGCTTTTATTGACCTATAACACTATAGTATTATGTATATTACTTGTTCAATAAGTATTGGATCATCATAATGGTTAATTTAATACATTTCTCATCATTTTAAGTTAAAAAGAAAGCAAAAAGTCACTTTTTGGCACTCTTCCCAAGGTGGTCGGTCACTAAGGGGCATTTTTGTTATTTTTGATGTTATTTTGTCCTTTGCTACTTAATTGTACTTAAATTCTTGATTAGGATATCTATGTGTCAAAATTTAGATTTTTAAGGCTTTACGCTATACTAGGGGCAAAATTGTCAATTTAACCTATTTGTGAGGATTTTTGATTTTTAAGTCATTATTTCATGATATTTACTTCATTTAGAATGTTGGGAGACTCTTCGGGTGTTAAGGTTTTCTTGCTTGAGTTTTGGACCTTTTTGAGGTTTTCGGGCCGAACTTAGGGGTTTTTATTCGAGTTAGAGTTCTAAATTTCTTATGTGTTCTATGGTCTTGTGGACTATCTGTCACTAATACTAGGGTTTGAGCTGGGTTTTTACACGGATCGTTATCAATCGGGTTGTTACAACTAGGGTCTATATCAGGTCGTCACAGTTTTCATTGCTATGAACATGGACACACTGTCAAACACTGTCCATATAAAAATCTATCAAATAATTCTGTATAGAAGGTTTGGGTTTCTAAAGAAACACATCCTCAAGGAACTAGCACCAAAGGACCCAAGAAAATTGGTGTAACAAAAATCAAAACTTGATTCTCCTTGCAGGTGTGTCTCAAATCCTCATTCAAAGAAGGGATGTGGTATCTTAATAGTACTTGTTGGAGACACATGACAGGCAACCAATCGATGTTTACATCTCTCAAACCAAAATATGGTGGATTTATGACTTTTGGAAATAATAGCAAAGGAAAAATTATAAGAATTGGATGTATCGGTAAAATTTCTTCCCCTTCTATTGAAAATATTTTTCTTGTTGATGGTTTGAAACATAACCTTCTTAGCATAAGCCAACTTTGTGACAGAGGCCACAAGGTTGTCTTTGATCATGCTAAGTGTGTTATTGAAGATTAAACCAATAACAAAGTTATATTTAAAGGTCAAAAATATGAAAATGTTTATACATTTACTCTCAACAATCTTTCTAAGAATGACACCAAGTACTTAGCGGCCTTGAGTGATAATAGTTGGTTGTGGCATAGAAGGCTTAGACACGCACACATGACCTTGATTTTCAAACTTTTGAAAAAAGAATTGGTGATTGGATTACCTCAATTCAAAGTTAAAAAAGACAAAGTGTGTGATGCATGTCAACAAGGCAAACAAGTTAGAAGTTCTTTCATTTAAAAAATGAGATTTCAACTTCTAGACCCCTACAACTATTGCACATGGACTTATTTGGTCTAACAAGAACTTTAAGCCTTGGAGTTAAGAGATATGTCTTTTTTATTGTTGATGAATTCTCTAGATACACTTGGGTGCTATTTCTTGCTCATAAGGATGAAGCATTTGCCTCTTTTGCAAAATTGTCTTGAAGAGTTCAAAATGAAAAAGGTTTTCAAATCACAAGTATCCAAAGTGATCATGGAAGAGAATTTGAAAACAAAGATTTTAAAAAGTTTTGTGATGAAAATGGGATTAATCATAACTTATCTACTCCTAGAACCCCTCAACAAATTGAAGTTGTTGAGAGGAAGAATAGGATTTAGAAGAAATGGCTAGACCCATGGTCTGTGAAAATAACCTACCAAGATACTTTTGGGCCGAGACTGCCAATAATGCTTGTTATATCCTAAACAAAGTTATGATAAGTGCTTCTCACAAGAAAATCCCATATGAACTATAGAATAGAAGAAAACCTAACATCAGTTATTTTCGCGCCTTTGGTTGCAAATGTTTTGTTTTGATCAATAAGAAAGAACTTTTGGGCAAGTTCGACGCAAAATCTGATGAAGGTATTTTCTTAGGATATTCTATATCTTGGAAAGCGTATAGAGCTTTCAACAAAAGAACCCTAGTTGTTGAAGAGTTTATACATGTTGTTTTTAATGAAGCTAACCTTGATTTTTAAAGGACTTTTGTGAAGATAACTTGTTTGACATTGACAAAGGCGTTAAAGATATGTTCATCAAAGAAAAAGAAGAGTCAAATCAAGAGAAAGCTTCAAATCCTCAACAAAATGCAATCTAACAGATTGCAAAATCTTCAAATCCAGAAAATTCAGATTTACCTAAGCAGTAGAGGTATGCTCATGGTCACCAAAAAGATCTCATCATTGGTGATCTTTCGCAAGATATCAAAACTCGATCTTCTCTACATAATGTTTGTGGTAATTTAGCATTTCTTTCCTAGGCTAAACCAAAAGAATTTGGGGAAGCAAAAAATGATGAGTTTTGGGCCTTGGCTATGTAAGGAGTGATTAATCAATTTGAAAGAAATAAGGTTTGGACTTTAGTCCCAAGACCTAAGGAACACTCTATCATCGGTACTATATGGGATTTTAGAAGTAAAATAGATGAGAATGGAGTAGTTCTTAGGAACAAAGCTTGATTGGTAGCCTAAGGTTACAATCAAGAAGAAGACATCGATTTTGATGAGAATTTTGCTCCGGTGGCTAGGCTTGAAGCCATTAGGATGTTGCTTGCTTTTGCATATTTTAAAAACTTCAAACTCTATCAAATAGATGTCAAAAGTGCCTTTTTAAATGGTTTTATCTCAGAGAAAGTTTTTGTGAAACAACCTCCTGACTTTGAAAATTTAGATTTTTCAAACCATGTTTACAAATTTACCAAGGCTCTTTATGGTTTAAAGCAAGCACCTGGAGCATGATATAAAAGGTTAAGCAAATTGTTGATTGAAAATGAGTTTTCAAAATGAAAAATAGATACCACTCTTTTCATCAAGTCTCAAGAAAATGACATGCTAGTTGTACAAATTTATGTAGATGATATTATTTTTGGTGCAACTAACGAATCTCTTTGCAAAGACTTTGCTAAGTGTATGTAGGGAGAATTCGAGATGAACATGATAGATGAGCTCAACTATTTTCTCGAATTTCAAATTAAACAAATTCAAGAAGGAATCTACATCAATCAAGCTAAGTATACACGGGACATATTGAAGTGGTTCAACATGTTAAAGGCAAAACCCATGGGAACTTCAATGTGTCCGACAACAAAGCTTGACAATGATGAAGAGGGCACTACAGTAGATGAAAAGCGTTATAGAGGTATGATTGGATCTCTCTTATATTTAACTGCTAGCTGTCCAGATATCATGTTTAGTGTATACATGTGTGCTAGATTTCAATCAAATCCTAAAGAATCACATGTGACTGCTGTTAAGTGCATCTTTAGATACCTTTTAGGTACACAAAATCCCAGATTATTCTATCCTAGAGGAATAGCCTTTGAGTTATTTAGCTATTCAGATGCAGACTTTATCGGATGTAAGGTAGATAGGAAAAGTACAAGTGGAACTTGTCAATTCCTAGGACACTCACTAATCTCTTGGTTTAGCAAGAAACAGAACTCAATAGCCTTGTCTACAGCCGAGGCTGAATACATTGCAGTTAGAAGCTGTTGTGCACAAGTTTTTTGGATGAAACAATAATTAGAGGACTATGATTTTTGCTTAGATCATATCCCAATAAAATGTGATAACACTAGTGCAATTAATATATCTAAGAACCCAATACAACATTCAAGAACCAAGCATATAGAGATTAAACATTATTTTATAAGAGATCATGTGTAAAACGGTAATATCGAACTTGAATTCATAGGCACAGATTATCAATTAGTTAATATTTTTACAAAGCCCTTAAATGAAGAAATAATATGCTATATTAGAAGAAAACTTGGTATATTATGTGCTCCTAATTCATGATTAATATGCCATACTAACTATGTCTTTTCAATGTGTTTCAAAGCTTTTGGCATTTTTCATAAATGTGTGAAAATGTGTTGACACCACTTGAAAAAGTGTCGACACAATTGTGTGTTGAGTTGACCCAAAACTGTACAGAAGTGGCACTACGAAGAAAAGTCTCGATCCCTTTCTATATACTGTCGACACTAATTGGTTACCTGACTCTCAGTAAATTTGTGTTGACACAAAACTTAATCGTGTCGAGCCAAAAGTGTCGACACCTTCAAAAAATGTGTCGACATAATTTCTTGTTTCATATACCCACACTAGCGAAAAAAAAGTGTCGACACAAATGTCTTATGTGTCGACATAAATCTTTATGCCTATATATAGAGGCATTGGTCCCCCAAATATCGCATCGTTTCCCTCTCTCTCTCTCCTTAAAAACTTCCCTTCTTCGAATCTCTCTAAAACCATTCACAATGCCACCGAAAACTATGGATAAAGGGGCAAAAAGGATCGGTGAAGAAAGTTCCTCAAACCCTAGAGCATCGAAGAAGAAGAAACCGACCTCCACGACGGCGACGGTGATGGCGACGGCCCCAGAACCGATTGCAATGGCCGAGGTAATCAACTTCAAAACCCCTAAATTTTGTCAACTATATTTTGCTTCATTTATTAATCATAAAGTCATACCCGGATGTTGTATGGACTTCTCCTTTTTCGACTCCATAAAAATGAGATTTAATGATTTGTTTTCTAGCCTCAGGTGGGAGAGGCTTATGCACACATTCACATCTCATGCATTCCAACCACCACCATCACCACTTGGGTGAATGGTGATAATATTCATTTGACTTCTTCATCTCTAAATGAAATACTCGGTATTCCTGAAGGTGAGATGTGTGTTCCCTATAACAAAAAACCCATTGACTTTGAAGGCTTTTCTTTTTCTGAGGCTGTGAAAAATATTTTTGAAAATGATAACATTGACCCAACCAAGCCGTTAGAAGCTAACACCCTCAAGCAAGAGATGCACATATTGCATCATATGGTGAACCACATCTTTCTTCCTCGACTAGAAAAGTTTGGAGATGTTGCATATATGCACGTATTCATTATGTGGTGTCTTCTTGAAGAATAGAGCCTTGACCTAGACTCTTTATTCATATCTGACATGTTACACTCTCACAGCAAGTCTAATTCCTCCCTATCCTATCCCATGTATCTTACCCAAATCTTTCGCAATTTTGGCGTAGACTTATCAGCAGAAAAGATGGTACCCTTTTCGAAACATGACTCGTATAGTAGTTCCACGCTTAAACATATGCAAATTGCAAATGTTAACGATGTTTGAATCACATCTCATCGTGGTACCCGTTCCTCCGTTATGACTTCTCCTCCTTCGCCTCGCAATTTTTCAACTGTTTGCATTGATTTTGACTCACCTGTTGCACCATCCTCTAGGCCAGACCCTCTTGGTTCTTCTCATGCTCCTCCTCCTTCCACATTTGGTCATGCTCCCTCTGCTCCACCTGCTTCTTCCTCTGCTCCTGTTTCTGTTGATCTATCCGAAGTCGTTTCCTTAATTCATGCGTTATCCTCCTCTTTATCCTCATTTCAAGCTAAAGTTGATCAAGACTTTTTTGAACTCAATCAAATTATCTCTTCCCTCTCCGACAAAGTCAAGCATCTCGACAAAACTAACCGCAGGGCATTGTCACTGCCATATATGCAAATTCTCAGAAAGTCGAAGAGCAGCTTTAATGGCTCTGCGAAGCTTGGAGCAAACAGTTCAAGCCGAAAGAGACCAAAGAAGAAAAGGCAGCTCGTCTAAAGCGTGAAGATGATCTCGCATTGGTTGCTAGATTTGAAGCAATGGCAGCAGCTAAAGCTAAGGATGAAACAGCTTGGGCTTCCAAAGCACGAGCATCTGTAAGCAAAGAGAAATGAAGCAAAGAAGCAATTCAAACGCTTCATGGATGACCAATGACCCTTTTTTGACAATCACAAAAGGGGGGAAGGTAAGGTGAGGTGAGAAGAAGTGAAGAGGAGAAGAGAAGAAGAGAAGAAAACGTTATCCAACATTCTTTTTTTTGAAGGAGAAGATGTAAAATTTAACATACATTCCTTTTTTATGGTTGAATGGGTTGTTTAAATAGTTTGGATGAATGCTTGAACATTTTTTATGCTTATGAATGATTGTCTATGTTTATATATGTGTTTGTGTATATCTTGTTCATATGTCTATGATTGGTTGTTGATTTTTTGAAAAATCACTTTGCACATAATTGTTGTGATGCACAAAATTTCTTCTAAGTTGATACTGCAAATCATCATCTATGTCACGCCCCAAACCCCGGGGATTCGAGAACTAACCTTAGATTGTTCTGCCTTAGGGTTATCTGTAAGAGTTGGTATACTAAAAATCATATTTTTAGTATTTAATTTTATTTTTAATAAAATTAGTTTTTCATTTTATGAGAATCTTTATGAGCAATG
>JAULJZ010019108.1:0-15845 GCA_032270985.1 Heliamphora pulchella
ACCAAGCTATACGAGAGTAATCATCAACAAAGATAACAAAATAAAAATATCTATTAGTACTAGGAGTTCGAGAAGGATCCCAAATATCTGTATGAATTACATAAAAGACTTAGATTGACAACCATGATGACTAGAAAGAAAAGAACTACGGTGATTCTTGCCAAATTGACAAGACACGGAACGCAAAGTAGGAATGGCTAACTTAAGTTTAGCCAAAGATGGGTGGCCCAACTGAAAATGCCACTGAGGTAGAACAAAAGCACTCAAGGCAGATGGTGTGATGGAAGATGCACGATCAATATCCAAAAAATAGAGTTCATCATTCTCATGCCCCTAACCAATCATCTTCTTAATCTGCAGATCCTGAAAAACACAAGGAGGAGGAGAAAAGCTTATAGAGCAATTCGAAGCTTTAATCAACTGACTAACAAAAAGCAAATTAATGGGAAAATCTAGAACATAGAAACTGCAGGATAAATAAGGGACTTATTAGGACAAAGAACACATTTATCATGGACTTAGCGAGAGGAACCATCAACTAAAACAATATTATGTTGAATAAGAGTAAAAGCAAGAAGAAGAAAAAAAAAATGAATTACCCAACATGAGACCTAGCTCTAGAATCCATAACCCATAAAGAGGCAAAAAAGCGGCACATGCAGCATTACCTGAATCGGCTAACGTAGCAGTAGAAGTAGAAGAAGGATAAGTAGTATTCAATGCCTGAACAAGATCGCTAAGTTGACTAGCCAGTGAATCATGAAAACCAAAAATAGAAGCCACTTGGCCAACGGTTGAAGAGGCCAAAGACTAAGGACTGTGGAGTATTATCGGTAACTAAAAGTTGGTTTCCCATGCTTCTTCCAAGAGTAAGGTTGGTATCCCGACAATAATCACATTTTAAATCTGTATGACCATGACCACGACTACGAGATCCACTACGAACATGAATGCCACATCCACCACAAGGGATGCCAATGAACATTGCCCTAGCTACCACCACTAGAAACTAAGGCAGATGACTCTGAACTAAGAAAGGATCGAGGCACAGTAGAAGATTGTCCTAAAGATGAACGTAAAAGGCAAGAATATGAATTAGTGACAATAAGCAAGGTCTCACAGGTAAGAATCTAATATTTCAAACTACGTAACTTAGGCTTCAAACCAGAAAGTAAGGATACAATCATAAAGTCCTCCCAGTGGTGTAGTTGCTATGTGAGGCTAGTCATAAGAGGTCGAAGCTGCAATAACTAATCCCAAAGATTTTTAAGATTGCTGTAATACTCAGATAATGGCTTTCCCGACTGCTTTATGGTGAAAATCTTCTTGTAGATTTCATAAACACGGGAAACATTACTCTGATGTGAGAAGAAATTGACAACTAAGTCCCATATTTTCTTTGATGTGTCACAAAATTCAACCGTCGCTGCAACATTAAGCTCTGTGTTATGCCACAACCATACCAGTACAATGGAATCCTCACACATCTTATCTTTATATTTGGGATCAGTATTAGGCAAATAATTACCAATCACCAACTTTAATTTGCACTTGCCACGCAAGAAAAAAAATTACCGCATCTGTCCAAACTAAGTAATTCAATCTATTTAACTTCGTAGATGTAATAGATTTGGGCATATCGTCATCTCTAAGTAAGGAGGCTTTATTGTCATCCATAGAAAAGGTAAAAAGAGAACGAACAAGAGCTCAATCAATCAAACCAGCAAATGATTACCAATCGAATCAGTAACCAGCAAACAATAACCAATCGAACTACAAAACAACTGTTCCAAGTGAGTGCAAAGATGCCGACAAGGGTAAATCAACAAAGGAAGGCCAAATCAATGCAAAACAATCCTTCTAATAGTATTTTTGGTCCACCTAAAAGAGATTTGAAGCCTCAATTTGAACCATAACACGAAATCCATAGATCTAAACCGCGCAACCTAGTTTGAACAAAAAAAAACCCAAGGTCGTGAAATCCAAATGGCAGAAATCAACCAATAATGCAAAACACAATCAAATATGTGCAAATCGATACCTCCAATAGTAGTTTTGATCACAATAGATTGGATTTGGAGCTTCAGTTTGACCCACGAAAGCTAAAATCCTCATACCTAGATTTTTTGGCGAAAAAGACGAAAAGTTTTAAAAAAAATCGAAACATGCATCAAATACCTCCAAAAATTATGGAAAAATCATGACAATGCTCAGCACCTCCGATCGATCAAGATCCAAGGAGTGAGTTGTTCTACACTGCTAATGTCAGCGCCAAATTGCTAATGTCAGCACTCCGATGGGCTCTGAATGATCTCCAACCCTCTTTGATTAGGGTCGGATGCTCTGATACCAAGATGAAAGTCTAGAGTTTAAAATTTTAGGGTTAAAGAGAAGAAGTTAGAGGGAGAAGAAGAGAAGAAGAAAGAGAATTAAGAAATGGGTAAATTACATTTACCTCCCTTGAGGTTTAAGCTTATTACAAAGACCTCCCTTGAGATTACTAAAATGACACTGACCTCCCTTGTCAGTGTTATCGAGCAAACGTAGTTAATAGAAAATAAACTTTTACTATTTTACCCTTGTAATTAAACTAATCTTTTTAATCACTCCATCTAAAATAATTTTTGCCCTCTTTCTAGATCTCCATCTTCATCTTCCCGATCTTTACAAACCCTTCTCCCTCTTTCTTCTTCCTTTGTTCTTCCATTCGGTGAAGAACCCTCTGATCTAGGGTTTTGTAGTTTATTTGAACCCTCTGAACTCTCTAAAATCAAAGATTTCTCTCCCTCTCTCTCTCTCTCTCATGACTAGCACTGATCCACCACTGTCGCCACCAAACGCTTAGAATTTGATTCCGGCAAACCCAGTGATCAAAGAAGAGGTTGATCTTGTGGAAAGAGTACGAGATTGAGAGGTTGTGATTGGCGATTAGATCGGGGCATTTGAGATCAAAAATTTGAAGGTTGAAGCTTCGATTCTTCGAGATCGGAGATGAAGAAGAACGAGAAGGATGAAGCTCCGTTGCTTGTATATACGTGTGTGTGTGTGTGTGTGTGTGTATACAGAGCATTGACTGATCAGATTTAGTGGTATTTCCTTTATCGAGTTGAGCTTTTATTTTTAGAATAGATCTCTAAATGCTTTTGATTAGAGGTGTTCAAAAAACCGATGAAATCGTTAAATCAGTCTAGACCAATCCAAACCGTATGGTTTGGTTTTTTTTTGTGAATAGTTTGGTTTCGGTTCCAAATAATTAGAAACCGTTCCTTTTGGTTCGGTTCCCAGATTAAGCTTCAAAAAATCGTATAGAACCGAACCGATCCGTCACTTATTAATAATATTTATATTATATATTATATGTAAATAAAAAATTTAAAAATACTATTTATTTTATTTACTTCTTTTTTATTCTCTTTTTTATTTTTTTATTTTTTTTTCATACCATCGTAATATTATATAATTCATAAACTATTAGTAATAGAAGAAAAAGTAATAAAATATAATTCATAATTTATAAAAATGGGAATCTCTCTTTATAAGAATATGAAACAAGTGATAAAAGAAAATGTAAAATAAAATAATATAAATAAAAAATAAAAATTTAATAGAAAAAATAAAACAAATAAATGTATATTTTTTTAAAACATAAAATAAAGAACAAATACTTACCCTTAGAACCGCGGTTCCAAACCGAAACTGAAACCAAACCGTTATTTATCGGTTCGGTCCCATGATACATACGGTTTGGTTCTTGGTTTCGCTCAAAACCGAACCAAACCAAACCGGACCTTGATGGATTTTGAGCTGAGTTGGAAAAGATTTAGGATTTGTATTTTGAAATTAGGGTTTTTGAAACTTCGTATTTGGGTCATTTTGATCAAATTGATGGTGGTTATGAATGGTTACTTGCGGTTTAATTAGTTTTATTCTCCTTATATCATTTTTCGATATATATATGCTTGCAATCATTTATAGTTTTTTTGGTTCATTGTGTCTGCTCGTCTCCACTTCACCTTCGCATCACCAGCTTTTCCAATTCCAAATCTGAAATGAAATCGAACTCAATTGATTGTCGCAATCGGATTCGCTTGCGTATCTGCCATTTGAGAGCTTGAAGAAGCTGCTGGGGAGTGATGGTCGGGTTACATTGATGATCCCTGTGATGCTTCCATTGATGATCTTATTGTGGTTGTTAAGAGAAATGATCTGGTTGCCATCTCTTATTCAGAGAGAGAGAGAGAGATAGAGAGAGAGAGTATCTTCAACTTCTTGTTTTGTTTTGTTTTGTTTCTTCATTCTTTTTTATGCATAGCTTTTATGGCTTTTCTTGTTGAATGTGTTTGGTTTTTTTTACTGTACAGCAGAGCAACATCACAACTCTGAACCGCGCTTGCAATACTTGAAGCTTCTTCAATAAAAATGGTGGTTTTGGTTCATTGTTGCATTCATTCTGTAAAGATTCCCATTTGTATCGCTTGTCTGGTTTTTCTAATAAAAGAGATTGTAGAGAGAGGGGAAGTGTTGTAAAGGAGGAAATTAATTATATATCTAAAGGTAAAATAAGAAAAAAACATGAAACATTTAATTATAAAATTAGTTTATGTTCAGTTAACTAACACTCAACTAACAGAAGGGTTAAAATGAAATATAAAAGTGAAGCATAAATGAGGGCAGTATCAATTCAAAAATCTCGAGGAAGGTTCCTGAGGTTTCCCTAAACCTCAGGGGAGGTGAATGTAATTTACCCTTAAGAAATAGATTTTGGTACTTATCCTTCCGCTTTACTTCTAAATATTTATATTAGAGCAATAGAAGGTTTAAAATACAAGAATACACTCAGGACATAAACAAGAGAAATAATCTAAAAAACAACTACTCTAACAATATGAATATAACAGGTTGCACAAGCTACAAATATATATATATGCATATTTTACACCTAGATAAAGTGCTTTGTTAACCTACTGCACATTTGCAATAGGTTAGCAATTATCCAGTTTTTTCAAAATAATTCCCTACGAAGACAGAGAATTGAAAATATACAAGTGTTAAGTGAGAAGTATTATTATACTTGTAGCATCTTTTGGTCTTAATATATAAATAACAAGTGATAAAGAGTAAACCCTAAGGCGGGATACTTCTATTCACCGTAACTCTCATTCTCTTCCTTTCTCCTCCTCTTTCTCCAATAATCCTAACATGGTATCGGAGCAAATTTCTAAGTAAGAACAAAATTTCTTAGCAATTGGTTCTTCCTATCTGCTTTTCCTCCTTTTTTTCTGATTTCGAAACTGCAAAAAAAAATTATTCTTGGATGATCGACTGGTCCTCCCTATCAGTGTTGCTGATTTTTCCCAAATGTTCTTCAATTTTTTTCATTGTTTTCCCCAAATTTTTCCACTTTCGGCACCATTAAGGTTTGTTCATGCAAATCGCGATTGCGCTGCCTTTTTGCCTCAATTGATGGTCTGTTCCTCTTTCATGGGTGCCGACTTGGAGTGTTTGAGGATTGAATCAATCCTATTTGATATTTTGAGTTGATTTCAAGCTCCGTTTGGGTATTCCGTCGAGTTCGACTGGCTTTTGCGGCTATTTTTGTGGCTGTCTTGCCTTCTTTGCTCTATTTTCAGTCGTTTTTAGATCGGTCCCGTAAGAGTTAACCAATATTGGTTGAAGTTCTTGGGTGTTCGATTGAAGTTTCCAGCCGTGTCTTCGGCCTTTTCTTTGGCTTTGTAGCAATTGGTATGATATTTTGGCTTTTATTGATACTCTAATGCTTTTGGTCTTCTTGTTTGTGGGTTCCCGTCGCCATTTCTGATACAGAAAAGCTTTTTAGTAGTCATAAAAATACTAGATTGACTCGTTTAGGGACTTCTACTGATAGTCCGTCTCTTCAGATTAGCCCTGTGAAGTTAAATGGTAGCAATTATCTTATCTGATCTCGTTCCTGCAGTTTAGCCATCGCTGCTTGTGGTGTGTTTGGGTATATCACTGGTGAAACCACACAACCAACGGCCATGGGTCCTTGCACCTGATGGATAGAAGAGAATGCCCTTGTTATATCCTGGTTGTTACACTCTATGCAGTCCTCCATCAGTCGCAGTTTTTTACTTCTAGATATTGCACATAAGATTTGGTTCACTGCCGCCGAAACTTATTCACAGTCTGGCAATGATGCCCAGTTGTATAAGTTGCAGAAGAAACTCCGTGGGTTAGATCAGAATGGCCAATCCTTGGCTCAGAATTACGCAGAGTTGACCAACTTGTGCAATGAGATTGATTATTATCAGGACTTTCTTACTGTTTGTACTACTGATGTTGCTGCTTTTCAGAAGATGGTAGAGAAGGAGCGAGTATATGACTTCCTTGCCGGTCTCCATGTTGACTATGATCCAATTTGTGTTCAAATTTTGGGTCGCGATCCGTTTTCCACCTTGCGACAAGCATATGCCTATGTCCAACAAGAAAAGAGTCGTCGTCATGCTATGATTCCTATTTCCAGTTAAGAACGCTCTGTGCTCATTATCACATTTATTCCTTGCACAGGCCAGCCTAATCATACCAAATCTGGGGAGAAGAATGACTCCGTAGCTTGAGATCAGTTGCGCTGTGAGCATTGTGGTAAGTCTCATCATACCATTGACCATTGTTGGAAGTTACATGATTATCTTATTTCGGGTCGTGGCGGTTGATGTAGTAGACCTGTTTGATCCCATGCTCATCTCTCTGAGATCCTTACTAGCACATCCGGTGAGACTGGCTCTCTTTTTTAGGCAAAGTTGACTACTCTCAGGCGCCTAATGACTCGGGTTGATATCTCTCCTTCTACTGCCTCCACTTCCTCCTCTAATTTTGCTCATTCAAGTATATCTCCTCTTGTACTTAGTGCGGTCGCCTCTCCTACTCCTTGGATCATTGATTCAGGTGCCATTAATCATATGACTGGATCTTCTACTTTATTTTCTTCTTACTCCACTTGTTTTGGTAAAGATAAGGTTAGAATAGCCGATGGTTCTTTATCCTCTATATCTAGCAATGGTTCTATTCATTGCTCTTCTTTACTTTCTCTATCATATGTCTTTCATGTTCCCAACTTTTTCTACTAACCTCTTATCTGTTAGTCGTCTTACTAGTTCCTTAAACAGTTCTGTAACCTTTTCCCCCACTCATTGTGTTTTTCAGGAACTGAAGACGGGGCGAATGATTGGCAATGGTAGTGCACATGGTAGCTTGTACTTACTGAATATACCGTCCTCTACTTCCGTTTCACCTTCATCGTCTGACCAGGCTTTCCATGCTAATACCAGAGTTCTTATTCGACAATTAATTCAGTGGCATCGCCATTTAGGGCATCCTTCTTTTGGAGTTTTAGAGAGACTTTTTCTTTCTTTAGTTAAACATTATTCTAGAAATGATTTTTTATGTGAGGCTTGTGAACTTACAAAACATAAACGTTCTGTTTATCCTTCCATGAATAAACGTAATGACTCTCCTTTTACTATTATTTATTCTGATGTATGGAGTCTCTCATCAATTACTTCTATTTCTGCTTATCGGTGGTTTGTTACATTTATTACCTATCATTCACGTGTTACTTGGGTTTATTTGCTTTGAACTAAAAATGAAGCCTTTGCCTATTTTCAAAATTTTCACCGCATGGTATGCAACCAGTTTGATGCCAACATCAAGATTCTCCGAACTGATAATGGAACTGAGTATCTTGATGGTGGTTTTCGTGCTTATCTAGAGGCCCATAGTATTCTTTTCCAGACCAGTTGTGTACGTACTCCTGAACAAAATAGAGTTGTTGAACGTAAAAATCGTCATCTTCTTGAGGTTACCCATTCCCTTCTTATTACTATGCATGTTCCCAAATCCTTCTGGAGTGAAGCAGTACTTATTACGGCTTATCTTATCAATTGTTTGCCCTCTAGTGTTCTTCAATTCAAAACCCCTTTAGAGCTTTTTCCCGAGTCTCCACCTATCTCCTTCCTTCCACCCCTGATTTTTGGTTGCACCTGCTTTGTTCATGCACTAAAACACCCTGGTGGCAAATTGGACTCTAAAACTCTCAAATGTGTCTTCATTGGCTACTCTACTACCCAAAAAGGTTATAAATGTTATGATCCGGTCACCCGTAAAAGCTTTGTCAGTATGGATGTTACTTTTTGGGAGTTCGAGCCTTTTTTTCGCTCTTCTACGACATCTCTTCGGGGGAAGACATCTAGACTAGAAGAGATGTTACCATTGGATATACAAATTCAGGGGTCTCAAGGTTTGATTTTTCCGAATCTTACATCGCAAGCTCTTATTCCTGGTGAGAGGGAGACGGAACCCAGTAAGGATGGAACATAGTAAGATATTGGTGGGTGATTAGACAAAAAGGGTCTGCATACTTATGCTCAACGCTCGAAAGATCAAACAGCTCGTATGCCACTATCATCTTGCTAGTTGCTACATCCGTCCTCCAGTTTAGACTCTCCCATTGATTCACCTGGAGCCCTCTGGTAATGAGCCATGTGTTGTTGATCTTGATATTTGTAATTTACCTATTGCCCTTTGAAAAGGCGTTAGAACATGTACTCAATACCCAATTTCTCATTTTGTCTCATGTAACTCTTTATCCGTTCCATATCGTGCTTTTGTCTTGGCTTTGTCCTCTATATCGATTCTGTAGGGTTGAAAAGAAGCCATCGAGGATCCTAAGTGGAAAAAGACTATGGTTAAAGAGATGACAACTTTGAAAAAGAATGGTACTTGGGAGTTAGTCTCTCTTCCAAATGAGAAGAAAGCAGTTGGGTGCAAATGGATTGTTACAGTAAAGCACAAGGTAGATGGATCAGTTGAGAGATTTAAAGCAAGGCTAGTTGCTAAGAGCTTTACCCGAACTTATGGTATTGATTATCAGGAGACTTTTGCTCCAGTAGCAAAAATGAACTCAATCTGGGTGCTCTTAACCTGTGTCGTTAATATGAGTTGGCCCCTCCAGCAGTTGGATGTGAATAATACATTTCTTCATAAAGATCTAGAAGAAGAGGTATATATAGATGTACCACCGAACTTCTCATCTCGTGAAACTGAAGGGTAGGTGTGCAAATTGAAGAAGGCCTTATATGGACTAAAACAGTCCCCTCGAGCATGGTTTGATCGATTCTTCAAGGCCATGCTAAGGTTTGGGTACCGATAGAGTCATGCAGACCATACTATATTTATCAAGCAAAGTAATGAAAAGATCACTGTTCTTATTGTACATGTTGATGACACAGTCGTATCAGGTAATGATTCTGATGAGGCACCCCCCCTTAAAGAAAACTTAGCAAATAATTTTGAGATGAAAGACCTAGGAGCACTACGCTATTTTCTTGGCCACCATGGGATCTTCATTTTTCAAATAAAGTATATTCTTGACCTTTTAGAGGAAGCTAGTATGATTGGTTGTCGACCTATAGATTCACCTATTGAGGCTAATCATTGTCTCAGTGGTGGTGATGGAGAACCTGTCGACAAGGGCCAATTTCAAAGACTTGCGGGAAGATTAATATACCTATCTCACACCAAACCTGATATTGCATACACTGTGAGGATCATCAATCAGTTCATGCATGATCCTCGTAGTGTACATCTTGATACTGCTTATTGTATTTTGCGATACCATAAGTCTGCTCTTGGCAAAGGGCTCTTATTCTCTTGTCACGGCCATATAACATTAGAAGCTTTAACAGATGCAGATTGGGCTGGTTCAGTTGATGACAGACGCTCTACATCTGGGTATTGCACATTTGTAGGAGGCAACCTGGTTACTTGACAAAGTAAAAAGCAAACCGTAATAGCTCGATCAAGTGAAGAGGCTGGGTATAAGGCTATGGCACATGGCATTTGTGAACTCATCTGGCTCCAAGTACTATTAAAGAATTTGGGGATTGAGTGCGAAAAACCTATGAAGTTGTACTGTGACAACAAGACTGCCATTAATATTGCTCATAACCCTGTCCAGTATGACAGAACGAATCATATCAAGATTGATAGACACTTCATCTAAGAGATTGTGCGAAGGCTCAATTTGTATGCCCTTTGTGAAATCTGCAGATCAGTTAGCAGATATCTTTACTAAATGGTTTAGTAGTAAAATATTTCAACCCATTGTATACAAGTTGGGCATGAGAAATATCTATGTATCAACTTGAGAGGGCGTGTTAAGTAAGGTATTATTGTACTTCTAGTATCTTTTGGTCTTAATATATAAATAACAAGTGATAAGAGTAAACCCTGAGACGGGATACTTCTATTCACCGTTACTCTCATTCTCTTCCTTTCTCCTCTTCTCTCTCTCTCTCCAATAATCCTAACAATAAGCCATTCTCAATTACAAAGAAAATAAGTAAAAAAGCAAGTAATATACAGAGAATGCAAAAAGAAAAGGCAAAAGGCAAATCTTCGAAGGTTTAACAGGACGAGTTTGTGGGTCTCTGTTGTTGGGTGCCATCGCCATCATCCATGGCATCCTTCACATGTTTTGTCCCTTCTTACACAATATGGATAACTGGAGTTTTGATCATGCATCCAGTTTGAGAACTAATCAAGGTGGTGATGATAGTCACCAACGAGACAGTGGTAGTGTGCCACATTATATAGCGGAATGGTGCACTCCATGGTTGTCCTGATATGTTGATGGCAATGAAACTGTGATTGTAATGGTGGCTGCCAGATATGAGGTGCAAATTGTGGCTTCCAAACCATAAAAGAAGAGCGGAGAAGCTGGGAGCACTTACATGACAATATTAATCTTAAACGACAATATTACCGTTAAACGATGACATTCCTAATCTACTGCAACCATGAACTAGGTTTACAATTCTCTTATACAAATGTGCACATTTTTTAAAGTTTCTGAAGTTGGTTTTATATCAACTCAGAATTGTTAACAAGGCTATATCCACAAGAAGCCCAAACAAAATATGAGGTAAACAAGGCTGTGTAAATGTTAATACGCAAATTAAACCCAACAATATGAACGCATAAGAGGGAGGGAAGGGGAGAGAGAGAGGGTGGGGGAGAAACCTCAAACAACGTTAAATCACTTCCACCAGTTATGTTCCATACAATTCCAGTTGCCCTCTCTATGCCAATATCTAATAATGGTGATTGAATGGCATTTAGTGCAGCATCTCTTGCTCTCGTCTTCCCTACAAAAGAATAAAAACCACATGAAAAAGCACTCATATTATTTCACCAGCATATAAAGGATAAACCAAAACAAAAGTGACATATAGAAAAAGAAAAAATGTATCTAGTTTTTTGAAAGTGTATTTTTCGTTATTTTGGTATTTGTTTGTTAGCTAAAGGGTAGTTTAATAATTAAGACTAACTAGGGGTTTTAGGCTTTGTTCTATTTATATTCGGTAATTCATCTGGTTAAGCCTTTTTGTCCAATAATAATAGATTTCTCGTTCTCTCTCTCTTATGCATCATCTCTTTTGTAAGAGTTTCGTCCATACATAACACATAAGGCTACACTAATCAATACTTCTAAATTTCACATATTTGAAGCCACAAGGGACATCTAATGCCAGAGATTGAAGTAATCGAAAAGACCTTTATTCTCACCCAAGTGGGGTCACAGCTTATGGATCACTTTGGTAATGTAAAAAGCTAGTCCGATTACGTCTATTCCAAAACCTTTTCAGTGGTTATATAGTTGATAACCTTCTCTACGCTGCCCCAATCATCGCAAATCACTAAATTGTCTCTTGTAGGAATTCATAACATCAAAAGATGAAACCTTACCAAACGATAAGCAACTAAGGTGTTAAAGAATATAACCACTGAAAAACACAATCAAGCATTAATCAAAATGTTTGTAAAGAGGCACAAGATTTTGATGCCTTTTCTTTTGGGACCTTCTGAAGAAGGATCCCAAAAACACCAGTGAAGACTTTCAATGCCAAAAGATCACTTAATCAAAGTAGCTTCTCAAATTTACCAGTTGCAATTCCTATGCCCATTAATGAAGAACCCGCATTTGCCATAATAGCTCGCACATCAGCAAAATCCACGTTCACCAGCCCTGAAATCTGCATTGATGGATATGATCATGAACTGATGAAAAAGAGTAAACCCGTAACGCTGCATATTGCAACAAAAAAAAAAAGGAAAAATCTAAGATCTGATGATGAAATCTGATTTTGGCATGCTATAAAGAATTTATGGAACAACTTGTGCGCACACTGGAAGAATAGTCATGCTCATTCAGGTATACACAGCTTGCTCTAGCATTAACATTCAAGGATCAATGTTTTAGGCTCATATCAATATAATGCAGCAACTTTAAATGATGGTTTTCAAAATAAATGATTGCATTTTGGCCCCACAAGGATTGTCTTTGAATTTACTGAAGGCATATAGTTTGGTATAGCCAAGTCCGGGGAGTGCATTGGAATGTGTTACCCCAACCTTCATTAAGCAACTAGAGCACTCCCATTCTTACTACCAAAGAAGTAGGAGGCAATTACCATTATTGTGGCTCACAAGCGGATAAGAAAGTATTAACTATGTCTTCTGCAAGCCAAAGCCTATCTAGACAAATCCCTCGTTCTCTGTACGACACAAAAGCTTAAACTAAAGGATGGAAAAGCTGCATATTTCTCCTGTTTGGTTGAAGAGTTATGCTTTTACTATTAAGGAATTACTATTGAGTATTGAGGGAAGAAGATCTTTTTTGGGAAGAGGGGAGAGGAATCCCTTTCCCTTGCATTGCTTTTATCCCCCTTTTGGGAGAAAGGAATATGGTGGGACCTAAGTAAAGCCTCTCCCTTGAACTTCCCTCTTCCTTCGCTACTCGTTCCTAACAAATAATAGAAGGCACATCCATCCCTCCCTATACCTCCCCACCTCCCTCCTCCCTTCTCCTTATTGTTCTGCCCTACCAATACCATTCAGTGAAGATTTATGTATTGCTTCATGAGTTTGAGGTCCCTTTAATTGCATCATCCCAATCAAATTAGCTCAGATAAGAATTGAAACGCTCGTGTCAAGATTTTTTGGGTACTTCATACCATAATTATATCTGAGATACCACGAACACCTTGCCGAAGAATATCATCAGCCAGGTTAAATGCTTCTGTTACTGGGGTAGAGGGGGAAACTGCAGTCAATAACTTGTCATTTGGAATGACAATCAGTGTGTCGACTTTGTCTCTCAAAGCTGCAATTCCTTCTTGGGCTTGAACTGCCCTCCTTCGGCCCTCAAAAGAGAAAGGGGTTGTGACAATACCAACAGTTAAGATACCCATTGACTTTGCAGTTCCTGCAATTATGGGAGCCGCACCAGTTCCAGTTCCTCCACCCATCCCAGCCTGCACATCATAATTTTAAGTTTCTACATAGAGAAACAAAAAAATGTCTATAGAAGCAACAAAAGAATAAGTGATTGGTGTGCAATACTAGTGCATTTTTAGCAAGCAAAATTAGACATTTTAGACTTTTAAGGACGAGATTTTGAGTCTTGCGTGTCTACCATTTGACCACCAAGGTTGACCAACACAGCATTCATTACCCATATGCAAACTAGGGCGGCCCAACCATCGACGAGCCTAATACAAAATCTCATGGAAGGCTTATTTACATTAAAATATTTACTTAAATAATGCATTAATTTTTACAGAGAAACCATTTTTTCTTCTACTCTTGTAACTGAAATGTTGGGGGTTTAGAGCCATTACCATTTGACTTTCGGTGAAGAAGGGTACCATTTTTTACAAAGCCTTCTCAACATTCATATTCCACAAACAACAATTTCAAGGGAATCAGCACTACACCTAGTGGTTCAATCCGTATGGAGAAGAACATTACAACAAGGTAATTTCAAAAGCAATCTTTACATCCTTTTTGAAAAATTCACTTACCTAAATTAGTAGTTTAGAGAGAGTAAAGAGAGTGATCTAGGCCCTGATTGGTAAACAATGGTTTTTGGATCTTCGGCTGAGAAAGCCAAAAAAAAAAGGAAAGTAGGTTGTTATCTTGTCCAAAAAAGCTAAAAGGTAACTTTTTAACTCTTTATCTGCACATCCCAATACCAATATCAAACAGAAAAATTACTATTCTTACATATTACAAGTCAATTCTAAAACTTATTAATGAAAAGTAATATTGTCATTTTGATAAATAAAATAAAAAAGCTAAAAAGTCAAAAAGTTAAAGTAACCAAATGACCTACCTTGTTAGGTAAAAAGGTTAAGTTATCAAACGACCTACTTGTTTTTCCAAAAAAACGAACAAAAAAAGTAAAAAAATTAAAAAATAAAAAGCTTTGGGTTACGAATCAAGCCCTTGGCTGAAAAGCTTCACAAGAGAAAATGAGTGGAGAGAGGAAAAAAAAACACAAAGAAAGTAAATGGAGAATGGAAGAGAGAGAATGAGTGAGGAGGAAAAAGAACAAAAAGCTAAAAAAAGAACAAAAAGCTAAAATGATGGGTAAGGTGTGGATTTGGCATATGAAGAAAGGATATAGCTAGAATTTATACATGATGAGAATTTTCACAACATTTCATAGGAACCAAAGATGCTGTCTTGCACATGCAGACCTTAACTTTTGACAAAAATTGTTATCTTTCATAAAATTTGCCAATAAAAATTTGTTGTAGCTTGAGCCGTTTTATTGTAATCTGGTGAACTTCAAGCCTTTTGGGTTTGGCCAACCTGTTGTGAATATGAAAAGCAAAATAACCATAGTTCCACAATAATTTGGCGCCTTCTCTGATTCAGTTCTAAAAACTGCCTCGCTTTAAGGTTGAGACGGCTCTGCTGCAAGCATTGTGCTTGCATATGAATGAATCCAAGATCATCCTTAACTATTTTAAGCATAAGAGTATAACACATACCAAAAATGGGTTTTAAACAACCAAATACATGAATTTTTCATTAATCATTATAGACCAAGAGTTAGATTATCCTTGGTAGATAGTCCATACCATGATTGGGGAAGGATCATCCATCATTTACCTTCCTTACCATATTGCAATTGCATCCCATAATAGGAAGTATATTCGAGAATATAATAAACCTCTCCCAAAAAGTTTAAAGTTTGATTTTTAGTACCAAATTTTTCTTCTTTGAATTTCTAGAAATTTTAGTGACTTTACATGCATTGGTAATGATACATCCTCGCAAGGCTTTAAATTTCAATGATATATTGCATTAATATCGCAGTATATCAAAATATAATTGAGAACATTGGGCAGAATTATATTAAGTATTTTCATTATATTAGAATATAACCTATAGTTTATGTTAGAATTGATGTAAAACAAAAAGAGAGAGAGCAAAGAGAGAGAATTATTGTGACGGTAAAATGAGAGAGAACCCAGATAATTAGAGGCCTCGTTTGTTTCGACGGATATAAAGGCCGGATTGGACTATTAGTCCAGAATATGGTATAATACCATGTTTGTGTTGCATAAAAATTCCTTTGGATTACATATCCGACGGGATATGGTATCCCAAAATATGGGAGAATTCAGTCAGGCGGGAGTCTGTGGGATTGATAAGCCAGGCATTAGGATAAAAAAGAAAATTTCTAATATACCATCATCTATATTCAACCACCGTTCCCTCGCTTGAGCTTCCCTTCTTCTTGAGCCTCCCTTCTTCTGATTTTCAATTTGCAATTGGTGTTCTTCGGTGGGTTTCGGTTAATTTTGATTTCGATTTGAAATTAGTTTCAATTAGCAATTGGTGTTCTTCGGTTTCAATTATCAATTGACAGTATATATATATATATATATAAGAGAGAGAGAGAGAGAGAGAGAGATTTGTGATGCTTCAAAGATGGAATTACATGGAGATTTGGG
>JAULJZ010019119.1:0-15845 GCA_032270985.1 Heliamphora pulchella
ATGGTATGTCCTTATTGGCTTATAAGGATTCAAGAGTACAAGTTTGAGATCAATGGTCCTTGGGATGAAGCAAAGCTCTGTTTTAATATAACAGAGTGAGAAAATTCCTATTTGTAGACTCTCTTTTCTTCTCCTTTCATTTAACCAACTCCAGCTCAGCAATTCGACAGCACTGGGTACTTGGTGATTGCTTTCTATTGTTTGGATGGTTCTTTTTTTTTTTTGGAAAACTAATGAGAAGTTCAGTTGTACATGTATCTTTGTCACTTATGCCATCCGTTCTAGTTTTTTTTTTTTTTCCTTTCTTTTTTCCCTCGCATCATTTCCAGTGAGATTCTAATTAAAGTTGCATTTGGAACATAAGTTTTTGCAGGGATTTATTCTCTCTCATTTACTCTTACATTATTTATAGGTATAGAGCTATTTTACCTATACTTTCAGCAAAACTTTGGCTGTTTGTTGAGGATTATAGATTTGGGTTGGATTTTTACGGGATGGAGATGCTAATTAAGGCCGTGTTTGGATTATAGACTTGTGCAGGGATTTAACCTGGGAAAAGAAGAATAATATGGAACCAAAAATAAATAACATTAGTTTCGCGGGGTCCCTGCTGTGCTTGTAAATGGTTTTTATATTTTATATAATTTTATGATCAGAATCATATAGTAGACATCATCGAGTACATTAATCACACAAAAATAATAATAATAATAATAATAATCAGATTTATTGAACATCTCCATTGTTGTTGGTGCTGATCTTTATGCAATGAGATGGATGCAATTTTATGAAGCATTCTAGTTGCAGAAGGCTTTTCTTACGCATGATGGTTGGGCCAGCCAGCCTGTGAATTTGACAAATAAATAAATAAACGATCTTTTCTTTTCTTTTTTAACGAAGATTCATTTTATTTTCTTTTAGTGAGTTTTCTGTTAACGTTCAATTGATTATATTTACTTGATCAAACTTTTTTGGGGCTTTGGATAATTTAGGTAACGATAATAATTATTAATTGGTGCTGCAAGTTCTTCTCACATGAACAAATTACTACTCTGTTTCCTATTTTTCTTTTTAATTTAATTGGTAATTAGTCCTAGTTAGACAAGTGAGACATTGTGCCATTAAAAGTTTAATGGATTAGGTCCTGTTTTTCAATTGCTTGAGTTAGTTTGAAAAAGTACTGTGAAATTTCATTAGTTAGTGGTACTTTATGTTTTGTTTTTTTAAAAAAAAATCTCGTATTGAAATACTGTGCAAATTCTCAGTTTGTATTAGTAATGCATTTGTCTATTTCGATCATATTACTGTAAGTTTTTTCAATTGTTATTAACACCTGATTTTACCCTCGTTCAGAAGCACAAAATATAACAGTCACTGGTTTGCCCATACCCAATTCAGTTCTATTAGGTTGCAGGTGCCAGGTGATAACATGAATTGATATGGCACGGTTTGGCTGCGGCTATGAATGTCACCGGTTTGATTCTTGTCATGCCCGACAGCGAGGAAGTGAATATCGTTAAATTCCTGTTTAAATTACATTTGTTTTAGAGAAAATAAACGGTGTCATTCACTTATAGTTCATTTTTCTACTTTGTTTAAGTACTTACCAATATGAAATAAATTTGTTCAAGTACTTACATACTAGGGGCACAAGACAATTTCGATTGTCCCGCATGATCAAAGTGAGCCACTCACCTAAAATAGACAAAATCTTAACATATAATCAAGAAAGAAAATATAACAAAGGAAGATTCATTTGTTACAACCATAGCATTAAATGACGACAAACGCCCCAACCCTGTTTTTTGTTTGCTAGCAGGAATTGGCAACCTCAATTCTGTTCTTTCCCCTTGCTATAAACACCACTTCCTACTCTTCTTTTTTACAGGTTTGGGGCGAATCCTCAGATTCATGTGGTCTATTCTGCCTTGTTATACTGGCCTTGGCGTCGGCCAGGAATGCAGGATCCGGCTCATGTTTATCTGAAGGTTCCTTCATTGCCATACAAATGTAGAATGCAATAATGACATTGACTGATATGACAGCAAGGAATCCACTCAATAGCGTCATTGAATACGAGGATAAATGGGTTGAACCTGTTCCAGATGAATAATACTTAATTAATTGCAGCAGTAGCAAGTAGTTCAACTAAAAGTACCGACGACTCAGTTATAATCAGGTTCTGAAAAAGATTAAATGATATACGAAAACTAAGGCATTTTTTGGACAACAGAAAATGGAAAAGCAAACAATTTCAACTTCTTTTTTAAAAAGTAGTGGCAAAAAGAAAATGAAATTGTAAACAATTCTCTGGGTGTTCATGAACTTGTGAATTTACTCAAATACAAATGACACTTGGGAAAATAATCAGTTCCAGCCATACTCAAGGATTCATTTCAGGCATTGTACGAATAATTTTCGTAGATTCTACATGATACGTGAATCTATCCAAACACTGCAAGGAGGGGCCTTCTGTCTCTATAATAATTCTAGGATCGGGCACACGCAACACACGTGCAACTCAAGTTAATGTAAATAGTAATGAAAATGCTAATAAACAAATGAAAATGCTCTGTTGTGAATAATCCTAAGAAGAAAGAAAGTGTCATTACTATGTTCACAACAGAAACTGAATAGTAGTGGGAATTGGAATGGAGTAGAAAGTGGAAATGTGGAATTCTTGAGTTGGAAGTGGGTTCTTTTGTTCGTTGTCCTTCCAGTTAAGAGAATTAGCATTGGAGGAGTTGAGAAAATGTAAGTTGTTGCCGGTTAAATTGGGAATGAAAAATGTGAGTCGGCTTTACTTTTTGGTTCACACCAAGTGAGGTGTTGGCATTTAATGATAGTAATAGATAATACCCATTGTTAACCACATGCCTATCTCACCTAATTGCTAGTCAATATCCGCTAGAAATTTGCTATTCAAAATCAATAAGCAGATAGAAATATGATTTAAAAGTGGCAAGGAAAACAGATTATACAATGGTCAAAAGGAAAATGGAATATAGAATGGTCTGGAACTTTGCACGAGACTCTCAAATATTTAAAGTAAAATCTTTATTGTTTGGCTTAGTGTTGGGACAAAATAACCAACAAACACACGTACAAAGAACATGAAAAACAATCAAGTAATCACATAACACACAGATATACGTGGTTCGGCCAAAATGCAAACGTCCACGACTCACACTAGGGTTTCATTATGTTTAGAATGGAAAAAAATATACAATATATATATATATATATATATATATATACGGAAACTAGGACTAACAATATAGAGCTTAGGTTTTAAAACATTCTGGCGCCGCGACACTCAGAGCACTTGACGAGCACTTGCTAACGCCACATACTAGAAATCCTGGAACTTCACTGTCACTTGAGCGCTCTGTTAGTGCTCATTTTTGTTATGTTGGCGCTTGAGCAAAAGCGCTTGTCGACGCTCCGCTAGCGTTGCCTACTATTGTTCTGTGCTCAAGCGCTAATCAAACTCCACGCATCCCAATAATCTCTGACTTGAAGACTGATCCAACACACGACCCAAATTGTCAACAGAAGACCTCAACAAGCTCACTTGAAGATTGATTCGCTGCAAAGTCACCAATACTCCAAACCAAACACTAGTGTGGGATTTGAAGATGAATAGAAGCTGAATAGGTCTTCAGTTTCTCTACAATAACCACCTTCGTAAACATATCTGGAGGGTTGTCTTTCATGTGGATTTTGAACTCTCCATCCTCCAAGAGTAAGCGAATAAGATGGTACTCGATGTATATGTGCTTAATTCTAAAGTGAAAAGCTGAATTCTTTGCAAGATTGATAAACACTCTTATCACTAAAAATCTAACAATTGTCTTGCTCCTTTCCCAACCCTTTCATAAAACTCTTCGACCATACCATTGCCTTGCATGCTTCTGTGGTTGCAACATAGTTTACCTTATAGTGGAGATAATCACAATTTTTTATACTCGAGAGACCCAACTGACTATTGTACTACCCAAAGTGAACACATAGCTTGTAGTGCTCCTTCTGTTGTCAATATCCCATGCTAATTCTTGATCCACATATCCTTGCAAATGAATGCATGAGCCATCATAACACAACCTTATCTGTAGTATCCCTAAGATACCTGAGAATCAACTTTCCAGCTTCCCAGTGTTTCTTGCATGTATTCACCATGAATCTACTCATAACTACCACCATATGACCAATGTTTGGCCTTGTACGTGTCATCGCATATATCAGGCTATCTACTGCTGATGCGTACAACACATTAGCCGTGTTTTTTCTTCCCTTTTTCACTGGAAACTCCATGATTGACTTGCCAAAGGCTTGCTAATGTGCTTAGCCCCTCTCATGTTGACTATGGCTCTTTCTCTGAGGCCACAGGTTAATATAAAGGGTTCACAGAACCCAAATCCTTCATTGCAAACTCTTTGAACAAGAGTGCCTAGAGATTAGAAGTCCCGAACATACTTGACTCTACAACAAGCATGTTATCTACATACAACAGAAGTATGAGATAGGAAGGACCAAGCTTCTTGGAATAGCAACAATGATCCGCATGACACCTACGGAAACCAATACTTTTCATAGAGCTATCAAAACTTTTATACCACTACCTTGGGGCTGCTCTAGCCCATGCAGACTTTTCTTGAGCTTTCCCACCAAATTCTCCATCCCTTTCGCAACATATCCACGTGGCTGGTGCATATAGATATCCTCCTCCAAATCACCATGTAGGAAAGCAATTTTAACGTCTAACTGCTCCAAGTACAGATTCTCGACAGCTACATTACTTGAAACAGATCTGATGGTGGAAATCTACATAACATAAGAGAAGATCTCAGCTGAATCAATACCTAGTTTCTATTGAAAACCCTTGACTACCAACCTTGCCTTGTACTGCTTGCTTTCATCATATTCTTCCTTCAGTTTACAAGCACATTTATTGCATGCAGAGTTGACTTTCCCTTAGACAACTGAATTAAATCGCAAGTCTGGTTGGATTAAAGAGAATCCATCGTGTGCTGCCACTCCTCCTTAGCCTTAACCTATAATGTCTTTTCAAAACATTCTAGTTCACCAATGTCAATTAACACTAGATAATTCAGTGATAGGTGAATAAGACACCACAGGCCTATTAACTCGAGTAAATCTCTTTAGAAGAGGAGTTTATGAGTTTGCATGTGGAGTAGGTTGTGTGCTGACATTCTGAGACTTCAAACATTATCAGAAATCACAAACTCAAAAAGGTCTTTATTTTCTGTAGCCTCCTTTTGCTGGCAATCTCTCTCTATCATTTTACAAAGCAAACTCATTAAACACTACATTCATACTCACAAATATTTTTGTTTTTAATAATCCCACAGCCTTAAATTAGTTCCATAGAAAATTAAGAAATACTTCCAAGACTTAGGAACAAGATTACCTCTATTCTCGGGCTCAATGTGAACATAGGCAGTGCAATCGAAAACACATAAATGGGAAAGGTTTACCTCCTTTTTAGTCCAAGCTCTCTCTAGCAGTCTACCATTCAAAATAACTGAGGGTTCCATGTTGATCAAATACACCGAGGTGTTTACTGCATCAGCTCAGAATTGTTTAGGTAGTCAAGCATGTATTCTTACGCTCCGGACGCGCTCAAAGATAGTCGTGTTCATGCACTCAATAACCCCATTTTGTCGTGGCTTCATTGGACTTGTCCTCAATCTCGTAATCCCACTTGTAGCATAATAGAACTCACCATCGCAGTATTCATTGCCAAGGCTTCAAGCATTTCAGCTTCTTTCCTGTCTCATTTTCAACTAACGCCTTCTAGTTTTTAAACACACCAAACACATCAGATTTATTCTTATAGAAATACACCCATAGCTTCCAAGTAGCTTCATCAATGAAAGTAACAAAGTACCGAGAACCACCAGATATACACCTTAGAGACGTCAGTCCAATATTTCGAAAAACTGGCATCCATGAAATCACATGCCTCACCGATCGTATCATTTTGAAACTAACTGGGATAGCTCGCGACCATGAATTCTGGATTTCTTCGTGAACTCAAGACCGCCTCTATCACCAAATTGAGGGGAGTTCGAGCTGCATTAAGAATAGCTTATAGAAGGAGAATTGGCTAACAAAGCCTAGCTTGTTTAGGTCCTGCCATTGCTACCTATCATTGGTCAACATAGAAGTTCGAGGCAACTCAAAGTTGGTAATTAACCAAATGAACGACGTCTATGACGTTAGAAAACCAAATCTCTTACCCTGTCATACAGCAACAAGCGAATTAGCACGCACCTTCGCATATTTCAATATTGAACTTAGAAGTTTGAGGTAACTCAAAGTCAGCAATTAACCAAATGAACGTCTATGACGTTAGGAAACCAGATCTCTTACCCCATCATATAGCAACAAACGAATTAACACGCACCTTCGCATATTTCAACATTGAACATGTGCCAAGGGGGTCCCCGACTCCCCATATATTATTAGTATGGATCAATTCTAACCGTTTTGATTTAGGAGTCCTTATAGTTTTAGTAAAGCTAATCTTCTTCGATTTTTTGAAGGCACAATCTTCACAGAAGTGCAAATCCACATACTATAACCTTGACAATTTCTCCATTGATATCATCACCTCCATCCTCTATTTGCTCATATGTCCAAATCTTCTATGCCATGTCCTAGCATCAACTCCAAACGGCACAACTATTATATTACTATGAGAACTTGAAGACAAAAGGTGTGCCATCCTTTTTACCTCAAGCCAAAACCAATGAACCTTTACTCATCTTTTCTGAGTCAGCTGTTAGGAATGTCTATGCATGGAGTGGCATGGAACGAAGCACCCGAGCCCACAATTCAAGATTCACTACGAGAATTTAAAGCACAAAACAAAGCGTTGTTATCTTCATCATCAATAAGATTAACCATATTCTTACCCCCTTGATTGTTGTAGTTCCATTGCTTCCTAATCCTAGGAGTCTTGCAATCTTTATTAAAGTGCTCCTTCTGACAACAGTTCCAAAAATCATCTGATCTTGACTTCTTGCTTTCGATCAATTGTTACCACGGCCACTGTGATTACCATGTTGTTCTTTCTGCCTCTTCCTTATGCGCTCAATGTTGAACCATATGAAGTGTCTTCCCATGAAATCCTCCTTCAAGCTTTTTTTCCAAAGTAAGCCCTCCAGCTTTAACTTGGCTAGTCCCGAGGAGGGAGTTACACCAAACTGTTCCAACTCTTTGGCAAACTAGATATAAGAAGAAGATCCATGACCTGATCATCAAATTCAATACCCACTAATTCCAATTGATTTGTAATCGTGTTGAATTCATTCAGATGTTTGACCACGATCGCATCATCAGCCATCTTCATGTTAAGGAGCTTCAATTTTCTATTTCTATTTATGAAAATTCTTGACTTTAGGCGGTTCTCGAAAAAACATACAAAAAAATTCTCTTCATCAAATATACTTTATTTGATGTGGAGGACTTTTCATACATCTTAAGAGCTACTAACAATCTTGTTGTCGTCTTCTCCTTCGCGATGTTCGAAGCCACTAGTGGTGTGGAACTCAACCACACAGTACCAACGGCTTTACGATCTAATACAACCCAATTGTTTCCAAATATCGATTCGGGCTTCTTCCTGAACAAATGAAGATATGGATCTTTCGGTATAGAACGTCTTCATCTGCATCTTCCAGAAAGCGAGGTTCGAGCCATTAAACTTCTCAACCTTAACCTTTCCTTCTTTTGTTGCACAGTTTCTAATCTCCAAAACTCGGAACTCTAATACCAATTGTTGGACAAAATAACCCAGAAACACGTGCACAAAGAATACAAAGAATAATCAAGCAATCACGTAACACACAAATATATGTGGTTCGACAAAAATGCCTACATCCATAGTTCACACTAAGGTTTCACTTTGTTTAGAATGAAAAAAAAGTTAAAACATATACATATGGCGACTAGGGCTAACAATATAGAACTTATATTTTAAAACATCCTGACGTTATGGCGCTCGACGAGCGCATACTAGCACCACATATAGGATATCCTAAAACATCGTTGGAGGTCAAGCGCTCTACTAACCCTCAAGCACCCTGCTAGCGCTCACTTCTGGATTGCTGACATTCAAGCGCTTCGCTAGCTCTACCCATTGTTGTTTCACACTCTACTTATTAGACTCTACACATCCTAACAATTAAATCCATGCAACAAAATTTATATCTGAAGACAGATTAAGATAAAATACCAAGACAGGTTAAGATAAAATACACCTAAAAAGGTATTAAAAAGAATTCTTGGCACAAGAACGTGACCCTTTTTTTTCAAAACATGCAATCCTTTATTGGATTTTGAATCAATTTTTTAAAATATTCGTTCAAGATCTATTCTAATGAAATTTAGAATCTATAGATCTTAATCGTTTTATGTTGATTTGTATATTTAATATTGTATTTCTAATTATTTTTATTAATTTTTAAAACACCCAAAAATATTGGGTTTTTTTATGCATTAATCTATCGGCAGCAATTTTGCATGTTCAAACATGAAGTCAAATAATGTACTTCAATATTTACAATACCATATGGCTATTAATAATTAAATAACATATAAGTTATACTTGTACATTATGAGTTTATATTACATACATTTACTAATTACTAAATAACAATATGTAAAACTAATTTCTATCGAGTTAAAAAAACTATTATAGAAATTACGATATATGTTTACAAACAATTGACCAAAAACCATTTTAAAATTTAATAAATATGATTTTGGAACAAAAATATGTGTATCAGTTAAATTTTACTTAGTTGTACAAAAAATTTAAAAAAAATTACGGCTTTGGTTGCCGCTACTATTATGATACGGCTGCTACGTTCTACATTGTGTCATTACTATTATGACACCGTTACCATTACAATGACCGTTACTGTTTTCTAAAACTTGGTCAGGAGCAAGATGTGAGAGTTAATAATATAGTTGGACTATAAACAAATACAATGGTTACATGAGGGAACAGTTATATGATTCAACTTCAAGACACTATAAGATTAGCAACAATGTAAACAGTAGTTTATGTTCAACCACAAGAGTTGTGTGGTTGAACATAAAACCATTTATTGAGTTGGGGAACAATGCTGCTTAAAGCATTCTTTCAAAATTTAAAAAGAAAAAAAAATAAGGAAAATAAACATACTTCAAGATTAGATATCAAGGATAAGAAAAAAGATACTTAAATTAGTCAAACTAAGCTTACCGGGAAATAAATTATGGTTAAAACCATATAAAATTGCAATTGGAGCTACCCACATAAACATTGAGGCAACAAAGAACTTCTTTATCACGCACGACATTGTTGCCCCCAATCCACAAAGAAAGAAAAATCTGGCCTGTCACAAAGAATATCAAGGAATTAAATTGTTGCCTTAGGGGAGTCACTATTGATTTTACAATTATGTGTGTGTGTGTGTGTTAGTTATTATTCATTATCAAGCATACACAATAGCGATAGAAATAGGCAGTTAATGGAGTTCGATTACTTAGCCAACTATACATCAATTGTTGAAAAATGGACTTAAAATATCTCTTCAAGCATAACATGTAGCTCAAAAAAAATGGAAATATTTTCACATGCAAATAATCAGCAAGCCTAGCTAGTCCATGAATCAAGAAGCCACCGAGTTCCCAAAAATGTGCATGTGTCTTCTGCCATGATATTATGACATCACACGTGTTCATGACAGCCATATCTGGATATTCCAGGATTTCCCGAGTTAGTGAGTTGGATGAATGCTTTCATAACCACTCCCATGCCTTGTATATGTAAATTGTGGGCTGGAACTTGAAAGGTTATGTTCAAGGTGTAAAAGTTTTGAGATTGGGAAAGAGAGGGAGGGGGAGTCTGCTCTCTCCTCTTTATCTTAGGCTACAAGGACATAGAGCTATGCTTTGGAGATATTCTTCTATTTGATTTCCTAACATTTGAGTCCTTTGAGAGCTTTTAGCTAGTATCAAGCAAGCAAAAGGTGTTCTAGTAGCAAGCAAACAAACGAGTTGTATCATATGTTCTGAGATGTTTGCCCATTAGCCTTTAGTTTCTTAAAAGAATATTTGTCCATTAGAAATTTGAGAGTTCACGTTATCAATACCCTCACAGTTGAGTATTCTCAAGCCTTTATTGACAGGACTATGAGAAGCATAAAGTCAAGGGCAAGTATGTTTCTCTTGCATGCCGTTAGGCATCAACTTGTCATATTTTATTCTACTTGACATCCAGAACTAAGGTCCAGCCATTCCATACTGCCCAACAGAGGAATCTCAGTAGGTTTAAAAGTATAGCAGGGCTTTCATTTGAACAGGGTCGTTACAAAATCAAGCAAAAGTGGGCAGGGAAGATGTTGGTTGCCAGGGAAGATCTGCAATCACCTATTTTTCAAGTGTCCTTCTACTTTTCATTTATTTAGATATTTATGGGCTAGCAATTAAATCAAGATTAATTATGAGTCAAAATCCTAGTTCACTGAATCGTGAATCAAATCAAATAGTGATTAGTAACATTTGGACACAATTTTAAATTGAGGAACAATTGCAAATGTACACGTGACTAAAAACAAATCATCGAAATGAAAAATTAGACACATGGACACAAAGAAATTTGATATAATCACCGCCCCATAGGTAAGACACTAACCTAGATAGAAATCTTACATATATCTTTACCTAATAGTTCCCTTTTTTTGCAAGATATCTCAATCACAAATTGTTCCTGCCATTGAGGTTGCCAATATGAATCCTATTTTTCCACTCTGCTCTATTCAAAGCTAAATCATCAACTAAAACCTAAGTGGTCGAATCCTCTTTTAATATCTGAAACCATGTAGAGTTTGAGTTAGCTTTATTTTAGCATTACCCCCAATGAGAACAGTGTTGTTCTTCTTGATTGGAGCAATGATTGACCTTCATTGCTCATAACCAATTAATCAAAGTAGGACATTTTGTGTTTCACTAAGTGCCCATCTACTCTAATTATACTTAATATTCTCATTACTTTTCAACTTTCTTTTTTTAAAAATAAAAATAAAATCTCAAGCTGGAGCCCTCAATTTCCATTTAATGTCATCCCTTCTATACTATAGGGGGAAATGTTGGTATGTTTTTCGGTGCATGCATTAAAGCAGAACAATGTAGGAAATTTTGTGTGTTTCATTAAGTTCCCATCTACTCTAATCATACTTAATATTCTCATTGCTTTTCAACTTTCTTTTTTTTAAAATAAAAATAAAATCTCAAGCTGGAGCCCCCAATTTTCAGTTAATGTCATCCCTTCTATGCTATAGGGGGAAATGTTGGTATGTTTTTCGGTGCATACTTCAAAGCAGAACCAAGTTCACAAACCAATACTAATTATTTGCAACAAATAAGAATTCAGAATTCAAACCATTGTACCTAAGCTCCATGATTGCAAAACAAAAACCCAGTTGACAAATTGCAAATAGACAACCATAGCAGAAATTAATATTGGCATGACGCCAAAAATTTGTGCAAGCGTACACCAATGACCAAAAAGAAGAAAGAAGAAAAGCATAGGATACTAAATCTTACTCAGTAGAGTTCCATCCGAATTGACCTGAAAACTACAACCTTTCTCTCTCTCTGTGCCCCTGTACTACTCTACCCCTCTCACTATCAAACTATTTCTTCCTCTAACACAAAAAGAACCACACAAGGTTTGGAAAAAGAAATCTAAGTTATGGCATGTTTGAACCAAAATTCAATAAAAAACACATAATAATCTGTGTGCCACTCGACGACTCGACGAGTGGCGAGGAGCGGCGACGAGTGAGCGAGAAGCGGCGACGGCAAGCGATGAGCGCCGGCGCCGATGCAAAGTGTTCTTGTGGGTTGTGGCTGTTTTGAAGGACAAGGGGTGAAGGAAAATTTAGTTGATCCTGATTCCGTGATTCCTAAGCCCTTGATTTGTTAGATTTATCCCATTTGGGTTTCGCTGTGATGAACTGAGATTGGCTTTGATGAACTTAGAAAAGGGATATTGAAAATTAACAAATATTTAATTTCACTGAAATTAAATTAGGGTAAATTACACTCACATTGTATAGGTTTTGGTCAAATACAGTTAATTCCACACTTTTGAACAAATTACACTGACCTCCTTTACCATTAAACGGCGTTAATGGAGAAGCTTAAATGACTAAAATACCCTCAAATATTTGTTTGAAATTTTAAAGAGATTTGGCATTCATTGTTATGTCAATTAACAGATGTGCAAAGACAAGTTTGCCCTTAATATTTATATATAAGAATAAATATTAATTGTATAAATATTTAATTATTAGAATTAGTCGAAAGAAATGAGCTTGGGCGGCTAGTCCCGTTGGAGAGGGAAGTATAAAATTAATCTTAAATAATAAATATTTTTTTAATTAATAAGGGATATATTTAAAATTATTTTTTATTAAACTCGCTCTTAATTTAAAGTAAAAGTAATGAAAAGATGATATGTAAACTAAAAGAATATACAAAACTAACTATATTTCTCGAACAATATGTGTTGGATCATACACACTTAAGTCATGTATTAGTTAGGCATACCATATCAACATGCAGGCTAAGATGATATATCTTACCCATTGAAAAAAAATTCATTGTTGTAAGGCTAATAGAGGAATTATATTACCTATTAAAAAGATTATATTGCCTTTTGTTTGGTATTTTAAAAAAGAATTTCTTTTTACAAAATGTCAATTTTTAAGCTATAGTGTTTGCCATCTCAAAAAAGTCTACTAACTTTTTTTATTACTTGTTTTAAATAATCCTATAAAATCTCAAATACATTATTTTTTTTTTTGAACAAAATGACAATAATATCCTCCACTAAAAAGTCAAATATACTCTCACAAAATAAAAATAACATGTCATTATTCCAAACACTGTAACTTAAAGACAACAATAAAAGCATTTAAATATTTTGTTCATCGAATACGTATTTTTTTGTGATCCGAGACTATAAAGGGATACATAATAGCCAATAGTTTAAGTTAAAATGGAAGCAACAGCGAAACCAACCGAAAACCAGAGGCCGGTAAGAACAACCGTTCAACAAAAGTAGAAAAGAAAAAAAAATACTCTAAATAAATTATTCCAAACTATATATTTTTTAATTTTTTATTAAAAAAATTAAAAATCTTAAATATTCTAAACAAGGGCTCTAACTCTGTCTTGCTTAAAATTTCATTTGGTATCAACTGACGCTAATTGTAAAGGCGATACCAAAAATACCAGATAGATACCTATATATGATTAAACCAAATGAAAAATTGATTTTTATTTAATTAACACTTATATATTTTTTGTTAATTATTTTCTTTTTATTTATTTATTAGTATATGATTAAAGTAAATAAACTACTAATTTTTACTTACTCAACACTTATTTTTGTTAATTCTTTTCTTTTTATTTATTCAAATTCAATATTCAAACATAATAAAGACATAAACATGGTAAAAATATTAAATTTATACGGTTTTCATGTTAATTAGACCATCATAAAAATCAATCAACAAATTAGATTTGCTGGCCCTTCTTGTGAACTTGTACTTCCAAACCAACTAGACATTCTGATTTAACACTGAAATAAATTACAAATAAATTTAAATTTTATACTGTAAGATATTTTAAAATAAATTAAAATTCATAAAGAAATTAAAACAATATATAAAAAACCCTAACCTTTAATCAACTTTTATCTCCCCTTTCAATAAGACCCATAAGTTAGGAAGCTTAACACTCAAAGCACTATATATAAAAGCAGCAGCTGGACAATGGGTATAATTGGAATTAAAATTGACAGTACATTGGATGCCAGCCTACTTGCAATGGTACAGGGGCAAAATAGGAAAAAAAATCCATCTGATTGATAGCATCACATAACCATGGACGGAATCCTAACGGTTTGAGTTAGTATGTAACGACATTTTAAATAGTAAAGAAGGCCAGTGTAATTTGTTCAAAAATGTGGAATTGACTGTAATTAATCAAAATCTCAGGAGAGGTTAGTGTAATTTGCCCATTAAACGCGAGTTTATGATTCTATCTAAATTAAATATAAAAAAAACTATTACCACATTATTACTAATTTCATCTCATTATCAATCTATACACTAATTATAACTCATTATTAATTTCATCCAATCTACACTAGTTATCAGAATTAAAAATATTATATTATATTATATATATTCAGTGGCGGAGCCAGGAATTTGGTTCGAATGGGACACAAAAATATAAATTTTCATGACAAGCAAAAAATTAAAATATGCATTCTTACATTTTCATTAGGATTATAACTACTAATTCGAGGTCGTAATCCTGGATCTGCAGAAAGATCTACTAAGTTGATTTCCACGCGACTTTGCTTTAACAATTAAGAATTATCATCTCTTCTTTCAGAACTTTTTGTTTCTAACTGTAATTTTCTTTTAAAGTGTTTCTCAATAACTGTTTAGAAAAATGAAAAATAAAACAAAAAAAATCAACCTAAGCTCAACCCAAACTAAGAAATCGATAATATATTAATACTCATCAATCATTAATCTCAAATAAATAATTTAACTCAAATCTTAAATAAATAATTTATCTCCAATCTCAATTCTCAAATATCACAAGTCACAAATCAATAGCAGTATTATAATTCCAATTAAAAACTTCTCCGATTAAGCCCATATTGAAGTAACAACTCTGCTCTCTCTCTCTCTAAAAAAAACTCTAGCAACTCTTATCTCTCTCTCAAAAAACTCAAATCTAGCAACTCTTATCTCTCTCTCAAAAAACTCAAATAGATGATATCAGAAACAATCAATGTATCAAACACCAAAGCGAGAAACGACTATCTTTTTTTTATTCATCCAAACAAGATAGAGAAAAAATACAATCCTTTCTTTTTTTTTTCTCTTATTATTTAAGTAATGTTTTTTTTTCTTTTCTCTCATTTCTTTGCAAATAGAGTGCTAGTTCGTATCTTTCATTTTCATGGTATAAAAATTTATTTTTCAAAACAACATCAGACCGTGCCGTTTTTCAGGCGTAGCAGGGTGCTGCGCTTTTAATATCGCAGCAGCGACCCCAAACCCAGTGGGGAGATAGAGAGAGAAGAGCGGGAGAGATGGAAGATGGCAGTGAAACGCAGAGAAGAGCAATCCCAAGAAAAGAGATAAAATTAGTAACAAGATAAAATTAGTACCTCTGTGGGATCAGTACTACCTCGCCATCGCCGGCGATGCTGCTGCGGCGCTGCCTGCGGACCTGCGGCTGCGGTGAAATCGCCTCTCTCTCTCTCAGATCTCGCCTCGTTGTCGTCGCTGCGCTCAGTCTCACCGCCTCGTCGCCGTCGACGCCTCTCTCGTCTCACCGCTGCGCTCAGTATCTCACAGTCAGACTCACGCACGCTAGTCTTAAGACTTAGGGTGAGCAGAGGCGTCACAGCCTTAATTATAATTTTTTAAAAATATATATATAATAAAAAAAATCAGCAGGGTCCATGACCCCCTTCTACCCGCCACTGTATATATTAGTAGTCGTGGAGAAAAAAAATTGTAATCCACGTAACGATAAATATTTTTGACAAAGAAGATCAATCGAGTAACAAAAAATTCTGAAATTTTATAAAATAAAATAAAATCATTAAAGCCCCAATTAGTGTTGACCAGCCGAAAGCACTCCAATGCTTAAGTCAGTTACAATCATGGTGAAAAATAATATAATTTTTGTATTGACATATGATTACGTAACTTTACCTATAGAGTTCGGTC
>JAULJZ010019130.1:0-15844 GCA_032270985.1 Heliamphora pulchella
ATCTTATATGGGTCTATATTCCCGATGAGTTGGATAGCGGTATTATTTATATGGCGAATATTAATTATTGACGAAATTCACGTCCCGAAAGATCGGGATTGATGATCCCCCCTTAAGGAAGCTTATAAGTTTTGATCAGGCCAAACCCTGTAGGTGGATTTAATTGTCCGGCGGTCAAATAAGTTAAGAGAAAAGGCTTAAGGAATATCAAGACGCCGATTAAAATAAATTGTTAGTAATTAAATTTAATTGGTGGGTATCGGGAATCTTAACGTGGTGAGAAATGGTAAGCATTTAATAACAGGAGCTCAATGCTATATGGTTTTAAGATTATGGGTTAGAGTGCAATTATAGTTCTTTAGTGGTGTGAACTGTAATTCAGTATTTTATAGAAATTATAAAAATCGCTGCTGATTTTCCATAATTGCAGATGCCGCTGTGAGGTTTTCTTAATTGCAGTAACCGCTGATATATGTCTGTGTTCTATTGTAAGTCTTACTCATAATTACTCTGCAGTTCCCTGTTATAGGCCTATATATATGTGGGCAGGCTGAACTAGTTTTATAATTTGTCTTCTAAGACTAAAGCTATCTTGGTTTTGTCGGTATGAGTTCCCGAAGTATTATGGCCCACACTATATCCGGGAATCGCATAAGGAAATACATTAGAAGATCTGAATAGAGTTTCAACTCGGATTCAAATTGTAGTTAAAGATTCGACCGATAAAAAGGTAATCTTCTAAATTAACTTCGGATGCACTGGTTTTATTTTGTTCGTTCGTCATCCAAAATTTTATCTAGAGCCCGTATTGGCGATTGTCTGTCCAGTTAATTTTTTCTGTTAATCGTTTGCAAAAATAAAGATCTTGACAGTCTTGCCTCCAACATACATTGCTCGTAACGATTTTCATAAAATAAAAAAATAATTTTATTAAAAAAAAATTAAATACTAAAAATATGACTTTCTGTATACTAACTCTAACATCAACGTGTGACACCGCCAAAGAAATTTGGAATAGACTTGAGGTTACCTATAAGAGAACTAACCAAGTCAAGAAATCTAAGATAAGCATGCTTATTCATAACTATAAATTGTTTAAAATAAAGTATGATGAAACCATTTCTGATATGTTTACTAGATTTACTGATATTATATATGGACTAAAACCTCTTGGCAAGATCTATTTTAATGCAGAAATGGTGAGAAAGATCCTTAGGTGCATGCCTAAGAATTGGAAAGTTAAGGTCACTATTATTCAAGAAAGCTAAAGACCTTAATACACTCAACTTGGAGGAACTTTTTAGATCTCTCTTGACCCATGAGATGAATATCAAGATGGATGACGAAGATGATAACAAAAAGAAAAAGGGCATTGCTTTCAAGTCTTCAACTCATGATGATGAATCCGATGAAGACTCCTCAAGTAATGAAAATGAAGACATGGCTCTCACTACTAGAAAATTGAAAAGATTTCTTAGAAATAAAAAACAAAAAGGAAGGAGATTCTTCAATAAAGATGGACACAAAGGCGAGCCTAACAAGTTCAAGGGAGATTCAACCAAATTCAAGAATGATTACAAGAAAGATGAGATCATTTGCCATAAATACAAAAAGCCTGGACATGTCAAGGTCGAATGTCCTTAACTTAAGAAGCAATTCAAGGAAGGATTCAAGAAGGTTATGATAGCCGTATGGGGTGAAAGCGATGATAGTATCTTCGAGGATGAAAGGAAAAAAAATGAAGTTGCAAATCTATGCCTCATGGCCAAGGAAGACAATGAGGTAATAAATGACTTTTTCTATTTAGAAGAATTACAAAATGCATTTGAAGATTTGCATTATGAATTAAGAAAAATGAGTGCAAAGAACTCTATTCTTAAAAAGTTGGTTCTTTCCTTTTCACGTGAAATTGAAACCTTAAAAGAAGAAAAACTTGTTTTATCAAAATAGATTTCCATTTTGAAAGATGAAAACAAGATTTTAAATGAAAAGGCTGAACATCTTATAAAAACTATTTATAAGTTCACTCTTGGAAAGAATAACTTAGATAAACTTCTTGGTATGCAAAAATGTGCTTTCGACAAAGCTGGGATTGGATATCAACCAAAGAAGAAGCAAAGTTCTTAAACAATATTTTTGTTAAAGCATTCTCTAATCACTCAAATGCAACTTGCTTTCATTACTATGAGTATGGATACACCGTGACACATTGTCCACAGAGAAAGTCTTTTAATTTATCTATCAAGAAGGTTTGGGTTCCTAAGGGAACACATCCATAAGGAACTAACACCGAAGAACCCAAGGAAGGGATGTGATATCTTGATAGTGGTTGCTCAAGACACATGGCAAGGGACAAATCAATGTTTGCATCCTCAAAACCTAAAGATGGTGGATTTGTGACATTTAGAGATAATAGCAAAGGAAAAATCATAGGAATCGGTTGTATCGGTAAAAATCCTTCCCCTTCTATTGAAAATATTTTGCTTGTTGATGGTTTGAAACATAACCTTCTTAGTATAAGCCAACTTTGTGACAAAAGTCACAAGATTGTCTTTGATCATGCTAAGTGTGTTATTGAAAACTTAATTAATAACAAAGTTATATTTGATGGTCATAGGCATGAAAATGTCTATTCTTTCAATCTAAATAACCTTTCTAAAAATGATATCAAGTGCTTAGCCGCTTTGAGTGATAATAGTTGGTTGTGGCATAAAAGACTTAGACATGCACACATGAACTTGATTTCTAAACTTTTAAAAAAGTAATTGATGATTGGTTTACCCCAAATTAAATTTGAAAAATACAAAGCGTGTGATATATGTCAACAAGGCAAATAAGTTAGAAGCTCTTTTTATTTCAAAAATGAAATTTTAACTTCTAGGTCCTTACAACTATTGCACATGGATTTGTTTAGTCTAACAAGGACTCTTAGCCTTGGAGGCAAGAGATATGCATTTGTTATTGTTGATGACTTCTCTAGATATACTTAGGTGCTTTTCTTAGCTCATAAGAATGAAACCTTTGCCTCTTTTACAAAACTCTCTCGAAAAATTCAAAACGAAAAAGATTTTTAAATCATAAATATCCGAAGTGATCATGGTAGAGAATTTAAAAATAAAAATTTTAAAAAATTTTGTGATGAAAATGGTATTAACCATAACTTCTCTACTCCTAGAACCCCTCAACAAAATAGAGTTGTTGAGAGGAAGAACAGGACTTTGGAATAAATGACTAGAACCATACTCTGTGAAAAAAATCTACTAAGATACTTTTGGGTCGAGACTGTAAACACAACTTGTTTTATCGTGAACATAGTTATAATTTGAGCTTCTCTAAAGAAAACCCCATATGAGCTATGGAATGAAAGAAAACCTAATATCAATTATTTTTGCGGCTTTAGATATAAGTGCTTTGTTTTAAATAACAACAAAGAACTTTTGGATAAGTTCGATGCAAAATCTGATGAAAGTATTTTCTTTGGATATTCTTTATCTAGTAAAGCCTATAGAGTTTTCAACAAATGGACCTTAGTTGTTGAAAAATCTATACATGTGGTATTTAATGAAGCTAACCTTGGTTCTTCAAAATTTTTTTGTGAAGATAACTTGGTTGAAGTAGAAAGAGGTGTTGAAGACATCTTTATTAAAGACCAAGAAGAGCCAAATCATGAAGAATCTTTAAATTCTCAACTAGATGACGTTCAACAGGCTGCTGGACCTTCAAATCAAGAAAATGTAGATTTGCCTAAGGAATGGAGGTATGCTCATAGTCATCTAAAAGACTTGATCATTGGTGACCCATCTCAAGGTATTAAAACTCGATCATTTCTATATAATATTCGTGGCAATTTTGTATTTTTTTCCCAGACTAAACTAAAATATTTTGAGTAAGTTGAAAATGATGAGTTTTAGACCTTGGCTAGACAAGAAGAGCTTAACCAATTTGAAAGAAACAGAGTTTGGACTTTAGTCCCAAGGCGTAAGGAACATTCCATCATTGGTACAAAATGGGTTTTTAGAAACAAAATAGATGAGAATAGAGTAGTTCTTAGGAACAAAACTCGATAGGTAGTCCAAGGTTACAATGAAGAAGAAGGCATCGATTTTGATGAAACATTTACTCCTGTGGCTAGGCTTGAAGCCATTAGGATGTTACTTGCTTTTGCATGTTTTAAAAATTTCAAACTTTAACAAATGGATGCCAAAAGTGCCTTTTTAAATGGTTTTATCTTGGAGGTGATTTTTGTGAAACAACCTCTTGGCTTTGAAAATCTTAATTTTCCGAACTAAGTTTACAAACTTACCAAGGCTCTCTATGGTTTGAAGCGAACACCTCAAGCATGGTATGAAAGGGTTAACAAATTCTTGATTGAAATTGAGTTTTTAAAAGGAAAAATTAATACAATTCTTTTCATCAAATCTCAAGGAAATGATATGCTTGTTGTCCAAATTTATGTAGATGACATTATTTTTGGCTCAACTAATAAATCTCTATGTAAAGACTTTGCTAAGTGCATGTAAGGAGAATTTGAGATGAGTATGATGGAAGAACTCAACTACTTCCTTGGACTTCAAATCAAATAAACTCAAGAAGGAATCAACATTAATCAAGCCAAGTACACAAGGGATTTATTGAAGAGGTTTGACGTGCAAAAAGCAAAACCTATGGGAGCCCTAATGTGTCCTATAACAAAGCTTAATAAGGATAAAAATGGTAAAGCAGTAGAGGAAAAACGAAATAGGGGTTTGATTGGATCTCTACTATACTTAACTGCAAGTCGTTCAGATATTATGTTTAGCGTTTGCAAATGTGCAAGATTTAAATCTAATCCTAAAGAATTACATGTGACTGCCGTTAAGCACATCTTTAGATACCTCTTAGGTACAAAAAACCTAGGATTGTTCTATCCTAGAGGAATAGCCTTTGAGTTGTTTAGCTATTCTGATGCTGACTTTGCCAGATGTAAAGTGGATAGGAAGAGTACAAGTGGAATTTGTCAATTCCTAGGACACTCATTAATCTCATGATTTAGTAAGAAATAGAACTCAGTAGCATTATCTACAACTGAGGTTGAGTACATAGCAGCTGGTAGCTATTGTGCACATGTTCTTTGGATGAAACAACAACTAGAATTCAGTTTCATGAGAAGAATTCAGTTTCATAGAGCTGAATAGGCAGTCGAAAGTCAACAATAACAAACATCTATTTTCTGCTTTCGCGGTTGAATCTACGATCCTCGGCCATGTTTCCCTTTCGACTATGCGAATTAACCCTAGTGCTTCCAATTGATTTCTTTTTCTTTTTCTCAATGTTAGAAGGAACAATAGAAGAAAAGGCTGCCCAGAAGACTATGGTTTTTACTTAGATCATATAACTATAAAATGTGATAAAACTAGAGCTATTTATATATCCAAAAATCTTATACAACACTCAAGGGCAAAGCACATTGAGATTAGACATCACTTTATTAGAGATCATGTATAAAAGGGTAACATTAAACTTGAATTCGTAGACATAGATCACCAACTTGCTGATATATTCACTAAACCATTGAATGATGAAAGAATATGCTATATAAGAAGAGAACTTAATATATTATGTGCTCCTAATTGATGATTAAAATGACATACTAACCATATTTGTTCAATACATTTCAATGCTTTTAATATTCTATAATGATGTGTGAAAGGTGCCGATTCTATTCGAAAAAGAGTCAACACATGTATGTTTGAGTTGACTCAATGGTATATAGAAGAGACATTGCTAGAAAAGTGTCGACCCAACTCTATATAGTGTCAACTCAATTTCGACTTCATGCTCTCGGTAAATTTAGGACGACCCAATGCTAAATCGTGTCGACTCAATTGGCCGAAAGTGTCGACCCCACTTGAAAAAGTGTCAACACGAATTTTGTCTTTGGACACCCCCACTCACGAAAAATCGTATCGACTCAAATTCAATTTGTGACAACTCAAATCTTTTGCCTATTTAAAGGCACCGGTCCTACACCCGATGCGTTGTTATGTCTCTCTCTCTTCAAAGACCATTTCTCTCTCGCGTCTTTTAATCGTCCCTCTCTTCAAAACTTCGAGTTGACCCCTCCTCTTCCCATCTTCTCCACCAATTCTCAACCTCCATCACAATGACCGCAAGAACTATGGGAAAGGATAGCAAGAGGCATGACGAAGGCCTTCAAACTCTAGGGCTCAAAAGAAGTAGAAGAAATCGACGACGGCGACAGCGACGAGATCTTCGGCGATTGGAATGTCTGAATTATTGAGTTTCAAATCCAATACATTCTAGTGCTTGTACTTCTCCTCCTTCATGAATCGAAAGGTAATACCCGGATGTTCTAACGATTTTGAGTATTTTGATTCCATTGATATGAAATTCAAAGATTTATTTTCTAAACATGGTTGGGAGAGGTTACTTCAGATTCGTGACCCTCATTATCTAACTCCAGTAAAACTCTTCTATGCGCACTTTCATATCTCATATATTCTCAGTAACACCATTACCTCTTGTGTTAGCCCAAGGGCTTTTTATTTAGATTTTAATGATTTTTATAATTTATTTTCTAAGAATAAATTGATTTAAAATGATAATATTTAATATTTTCAAAAAGGTAGTGTTGACACAAATTGAACAAATGAGTTGACACCCTTTAGCCATATGAGATGACTTATCTCTTAATGGATTAAACACTTAAGTATTCTTGAATGAGAATATTTTGTGTTGACCCCAATTGATAATTGAGTCAATACTATAAGGCAAAAAATATTTGAAGATATCAAGTGTGTCAACACCTTTGAGCAAATAAGTTGACACTCTAATATATCCGTTGAAGATGTTTCAGGTATAAGTATTTTGAGTTGACACAATAGATTTTGAGTCGACACAAAAGAGCTGAAGCTCTATGTACTCAAAAAGAGTTGACACAAACTTAGTTTGGGTCGACACAAAAGTGGTTCCTCACTTTTCTTATTTGGAACTTTGAGTCGACACAAATTAAAGACGAGTCGACACAAAAGTACCAAGGCCGCCTGCAATTTTGTGATTCGACATAAATTGAAGACGAGTCGACACAAATATCTCGAGCCCGCCTGAAAAAATTTCAAATGAGTCGACACATATTTTTTGAGGTTTTCTACAGATTTTTAATGCTGACACTAAGGAAAAATGAGTCGACACAAATTGCCCTCTTCGAAAAGCTGAAGAACAATTGAGTCGACACCAAAAACCAATTGTGTCGACACCGTTGTGTTGGTGAGAAGAATGCAGAAATCGTGTCTACACCTATAAAGATCAGAGCCGATCCAACCACTTGAAGAACCATGCCCTAGACATTTTGTGTCGACCCAAAAGCAATTGTGTCGACATCTGCGATGAAAATTCAAATTCGCGGCAGAGTTCAATAATTAAAATTTTGGCATTTAATGCCCTCACCTACCTTCAACGGTCATGAATTCTCAAGAGCTTATATAAGGAGTTAATCCTCAACATTTAAAAGTCTGGAGACCTACAATCACTGTTCTATTGCTTGATTCAAAGTTAAATCTTTCAAGCTCTCATTTATTGCTTTAACTCCAACTCTTGTATCTCATCTCTTTACTTCTTCGTTTATTGCCAATTATTTCTGTAAGAGAGTGAGTGATACTCATAAATCCTCCAATTTATTGCATTCAAGACCTTTATTCTTTGAGTAAATCTCATTAAAGAAGAACTTAAGAGATTAGAAGAAAAATAGGGGCGTATTTTTTGTAGGATTATCTTGGAGTTGTAAAAGGTATTGAATGCACCCGTAAGCATTCTGGTTTAGTAAAATTCTCAAGAGGAGACTTGAGGAGTGGACATAGGCTTGGAAGAAGCCGAACTACTATAAATCTTTGGTGTCTGGTTCATTTTCTCTATCCCTAACGTCTTTAATATTTGCATTGCTTTAATTTTTGATTATCTTTCTATATTTGTTTGCAATATTAAAAGGTTTTTCGAAAAGGATTGAAAAATTGTATTATCTTTTTAAGACCCAATTCACCCCCTCTTGGTTTGCTTAGAACTAACAATTGGTATCAGAGCTTGGACTCTTGTTTTTGACTTAACAGTCTAAAAGTTTACATGACAATTACTAGCATCGAACCTATCCAATCTTAAGGTCAGTCGGCCAATAGACCTCTCTTGTTTAATGGAACAAACTACAATTATTGAAAGGCAAGAATGAGAATTTATATTCAAGCTATAGACTACGACATTTGGAGAGTTATCATTAATGGATCTAGAAGACCAACCAAGCTCGTTGAAAGAACAATCGTTCCTAAACCAGAAATTGAATGGACCGAAAATGACATTAGAGAAATTCAAAAAAATGCTAAAGCCATGAATCTCCTATATTACTCACTTGATCCAAATGAAATGAGTTCAATAAGATCTCTACATGTGACACCGCCAAAGAAATATGGGACATACTTGAAGTTACCCATGAGGGTATTAACCAAGTAATGGTGTCCAAAATAAGCATGCTTGTACATAATTATGAATTATTCAAGATGAAGCATGATGAAACCATTTCTGACATGTTTACACACTTTACTGATATTATTAGTGGACTAAAATCTCTTGGCAAAATTTATTCCAATGTAAAAATGGTTAGAAAAACTCTTAAGTGCATGCCTAAGAACTGGAAAGCTAAGGTCATAACCATCCAAGAAGCTAAAGAACTCAATACTCTCTGGCTGGAAGAACTTCTTGGATTTCTCATGACTCATGAGATGAATATCAAGATAGATGACGAGGATGACAACAAAAAGAAGAAAGGCATTGCCTTCAAGTCCTCAACTCATGACGAAGATTCCTCAAGTGATGAGAACGAAGATATGGCCCTCATCACAAAAAAATTCAAACAATTTCTTAGAAATAAGAAACATGAAGGAAGAAGGTTATTCAAGAAGGAAGGACACAAAAGCGAGCCTAGCAAATTCAAGGGTGACTCTAGCAAATTCAAAAACAATTACAAAAAAGAGAAAATCATCTATTACGAATGCAAAAAGCCCGGACATGTCAAGACTGAATGTTCTCAGCTCAAAAAGTAATTCAAAAAGGGCTTCAAGAAGGCTATGATAGCCGCATGGGGCGAAAGTTATGACATCAGCTTCGAGGACGAAAGAGAAGAAAACGAGGTTGCAAATCTATGCCTCATGGCTAAGGAAGATGACGAGGTAACGCATGACTCTTTCTCTCTAGATGAATTACAAAATGCATTTGAAGATTTGCATGATGAATTGAGAAGAATGGGTGCTAAGAACTCTATTTTAAAAAAGTTAGTTCTTTTCTCCTCAAGTGAAATTGAAGCCTTGAAAAATGAAAAACTTGCTTTATCAAAACAAGTTCCTGTTTTGAAAGATGAAAATAAGGTTTTGATTGAAAAGGTTGAAGATCTTACCAAAATTGTTTAAAAGATCACTCAAGGAAAGAACAACTTAGACAAACTTCTCAGCATACAAAAATGTGTTTTTGAAAAAGCCGAGATTGGGTATAGACAAAAGAAGAAACAAAAGTTCTTAAGCAATATTTTTGTCAAAGCATTTTCTAATCATACAAATACTATCTGTTTTCATTACTATGAATATGGATACACTGTCACACATTGTCCACATAGAAAATCTTCTAATCTACCATTCAAGAAGGTTTGATTTCCTAAGGGAACACATCTTCAAGGAACTAACTTTAAAGGACCCAAGAAAATTTGGGTACCAAAAATCAAAAATTAATTCTCCTTGCAGGTATGTTTCAAGTCCTCATTCAAGGAGGAGATGTGGTATCTTGATAGCGCTTGCTCAAGACACATGATTGGTGACCAATCTATGTTCGCATCCCTCAAACCAAAAGATGGTGGATTTGTAATATTTGGAGACAATAGTAAAGGAAAAATCATAGAAATTGGTAGTATCGGTAAAATTTCTTATTTTTCTATTGAAAATATTTTGCTTGTTAATGGTTTGAAACATAACCTTCTTAGCATAAGCCAACTTTGTGACAAATGTCACAAGGCTGTCTTTTATAATACTAAGTGTGTTATTAAAGACTCAAACCAATAACAAAGTTTTTTTGATGGTCATAAGCATGAAAATGTTTATACATTCAATCTAAATGACCTTTTTAAAAATGACACCAAGTGCTTAGCCGCCATGAGTGATAATAGTTGGTTGTATGGCAAAGAAGGCTTGGACATGCATACGTGAACTTGATTTATAAACTTTTAAAAAGGAAATTGGTAATTGGGTTACCCCAAATCAAATTTGAAAAAGACAAAGTGTGTGATGCATGGCAACAAGGAAAACAAGTTAAAAGTTCTTTTCATTCTAAAAATAAGATTTCAACTTCTAGGTCCTTACAACTATTGCATATAGACTTATTTGGTTCAACAAGGGCTTTAAGTCTTGGAGGCAAGAGATATGCCTTTGTTATTGTTAATGACTTCTCTAGATACACTTGATTGCTTTTCTTAGCTCATAAAGATGAAGCCTTTGCCTTTTTTATAAAACTATCTCGGAGAGTTCAAAATGAAAAAAGTTTTCAAATCACAAGTATCTGAAGTGATCATGGTAGAAAATTTGAAAACAAAAATTTTGAAAAGTTTTTTGATGAAAATAGTATTAACCATAACTTCTATGCTCTTAGAACCCCTCAACAAAATGGAGTTGTTGAGAGGAAGAATAGGACATTGGAAGACATGGCTAGAACCATACTCTGTGAAAATAATCTACCACGATACTTTTGGACCAAGGCTGTCAACACAGCTTGTTTTATCGTGAATAGAGCCATGATAGGACCTTCTCTCAAGAAAATCCCATATGAGCTATGGAATAGAAGAAAACCTAACATCAGCTATTTTTTGCGCCTTTGGGTGTAAATATTTTGTTTTAAACAATAACAAAGAACTTTTGGATAAGTTCGATGCAAAATCTGATGAAGGTATTTTCCTAAGATTTTCTTTATCTAGTAATGCTTATAGAGTTTTCAACAAAAGGACCCTAATTGTTGAAGAATCTATACATGTTGTTTAAGAATCTATACATGTTTTTGATGAAGCTAACCTTAGTTCTTCAAAAAATTTTTGTGAAGATAATGTGATTGATATAGAAAAAGGTGTTGAAGATATCTTCATCAAAGAAAAGGAAGAACTAAATCATGAGAAGGCTTCAAATCCTCAACAAAATGAAGTTTAACAGGCTACTGGACCTTCAAATCCTGAATATCCAAATTTACCTATGGAGTGGAGGTATGCTTGTGGTCACCTAAAAGATCTTATCATTGGTGATCCATCTCAAGGTATCAAAACATGATCTTCTCTACATGATGTTTGTGGTAATCTTGCATTTTTTTCCCAGACTAAACCAAAACATTATGAGGAAGCTGAAAATGATGAGTTTTGGACCTTGGCTGTGTAAGAAGAGCTTAACCAATTTGCAAGAAACAAGTTTTGGACTTAAGTTCCAAGACCTAAGGAACACTCCATCATTGGTACAAAATGAGTTTTTAAAAACAAAATGAATGAGAATGGAGTAGTTCTTAGGAACAAAACTCGATTAGTAGCCCAATATTATAATTAAGAAGAATGCATCGATTTTGATGAGACTTTTGCTCCTGTGACTAGGGTTGAAGCTATTAGGATGTTGCTTGCTTTTGTATGATTTAAAAATTTCAATCTCTATCAAATGGTTGTCAAAAGTGTCTTTTTAAATGGTTTAATCTTGGAGGACATTTTTGTGAAACAACCTCCTGATTTTGAAAATTTTGATTTTTCAAATAATGTTTACAAACTTACCAAGGCTCTCTATGGTTTGAAGCAAGCACCTAGAGCATAGTATGAAAGGCTAAGTAAATTCTTGATTGAAAATGAATTTTTAAGAGAAAAAATTGATACCACCCTTTTCATCAAGTCTCAAGGAAATAATATGCCAGTTGTCCAAATTTATGTAGATGACATTATTTTTGGTGTAACTAATGAATCTATTTGCAAGGACTGTGCTAAGTGTATGTAAGGAGAATTTGTGATGAGTATGATGGGAGAACTCAACTACTTTCCTAGACTTCAAATCAAGCAAACACAAGAAGGAATCTACATCAATCAAGCTAAGTACATAAGGGACCTATTGAAGAGGTTTGACATGCTAAAAGCAAAATCCATGGGAACCTTGATGTGTCTTACAACAAAGCTTGACAAGGACGAAAATGGTATAGCAGCAGATGAAAAACGCTATAGAGATATGATCGAATCTCTATTATACTTAACTGCTAGCCGACCCGATATTATATTTAGTGTATGCATGCGTGTTAGATTTCAATCAAATCCTAAAGAATCACATGTGACCGCTGTTAAGCGCATCTTTAGATACCTCTTATGTACACAAAACCTAAGATTATTCTATCCTAGAGGAATAACCTTTAAGTTATTTGACTATTCAGATGCTGATTTTGCCGGATGTAAAGTGGATAAAAAAAGTACAAGTGGAACCTGTCAATTCTTAGGACACTCACTTATCTCTTAGTTTAGCAAGAAACAGAACTCAGTAGCATTGTCTACAACTGAGGCTGAGTACATAGCAGCTGGTAGCTGTTGTGCACAAGTTCTTTTGATGAAACAACAACTAGAGGAATATGATTTTTGTTTAGATCATATCCCTATAAAATGTGATAACACAAGTGCAATCAATATATCCAAGAACCCAATACAACACTCCAGAACCAAACATATTGAGATTAGACATAATATAAGAGATCATGTATAAAAGGTAACATCGAACTTGAATTCATAGACACAGATTATCAACTTGCAGACATATTCACAAAGCCTTTTAATGAAAAAAGAATATGCTATATAAGAAGAGAGCTTGGTATGTTATGTGTTCCTAATTCATGATTAAAATGCCATACTAACCATGTCTTTTCTATGCATTTCAATACTTTTGATATTCTTCATTGGTGTGTGAAAAGTGTCGACATCACTTGAAAAAGTGTCAACACATGTGCATTTGAGTTGATTCAAAGCTGTATAGAAGAGGTACTGCGGGAAAAAAGTGTCAATCCCTTTCTATATAATGTTAACTCAATTTCGTTGTCCTACTCTTGGTAAATTTGGGTCGACCATCGCTTAAACGTGTTAACTCAAATAACCGAAAGTGTCGACTCCTTCTGAAAAAGTGTTGACACAATTTCTTATTTTGAACACCCACATTCACGAAGAAAAGTATCGACTCAAAATCTATTTGTGTCGACACAAATATTTATGCCTATTTAAGAGGCACCGATCCCTACTAGTCGCGTCGTTTCCTCTCTCTCTCCACAACTGTTCATCTCCCGTCGTTTTCACTCATTTGAAAAATGAGTCGACCCTTAATCTTCTCACCTCTGTTCGATCTCCCCTCTTTGATCCAAGTTGACTCCAAGAACGATGGGTAAAGGTACCAAACGCACCGGAGATATGGGCCCTTCAAACCCTAGGGCTTCAAAGAAGAGGAAGACGACTTTGACGGCGACGACGATGAGAACGGAAGCGATTGCGATGTCGATGGCATTAAGTTTCAAATCAACCAAATTCCAACAACTCTATTTCTCCTCCTTCATCAATCGAAAGGTAATCCCTTGATGCTCGATTGATTTCACTTTCTTTGATTCAATCGAAATGTAGTTTAAAGACTTATTTTCTAGTCTCGGGTGGGAGAGACTACTGCAAACTCGTGGCCTACACTATCCCACTTTAGTAAAACTCTTTTATGCCCACATTCACGTTTCATCGATTTCGAGCACCACCATCACCACCCGGTTGAATGGAACAAAGATACATTTGACCTCTTCCACTCTCAATGAAATTCTTTATATTCCCGAGGGTGATATCTTTGTTCTTTGCAACAAAAGATCTATTGACATTGAGGGATTTTCTTTTCACGACGTTGTTAGTTAAATTTTTGAAGTTGATGAGAATGACCCATCCAAAAGCCTAGAAGTAAACTCTCTCAAGCCTGAGATGAGGATTCTTCATCATATGGTCAACCACATTTTCTTACCACAAATGAGAAAATTTGGAGATGTTTCTTATATGCACATTTTTATTATGTGCTGTATTCTATAATAGAAAAATCTTGACCTAGGTTTTCTCTTCATTTCTAATATGCTCCAATTCCACAGCAAATCCAACTCCTCCCTTTCTTATGGAATGTTTTTGACCAAAGTCTTTCGTCATTTTGGTGTTGATTTAACTACTGAGAAATTGGTTACCTTCTCCAAGCATGATTTGTATGGTGCTTCTACTTTGAAGCATATGCAAATCTCTAAGGTTGAAGGAGTTTGGACCACTCAATGTGGTACTCCATCAGTTCCTCGCAATTCTTCTACATCTTGAAATCTCTCTCCCATTAGAGTAGATTTTGATTCACATGCTCCACCTTCTGTTAGGACTCACATCTAGACCTTCCAGTGCTCCCTCACATGCTCCTCCTCCTCCTCCTCTTGTTCACTTTGATGTTCCATCCGCTCCCTCTACCTCTTCTACTACGCCAGTTGTTGATCTGTTTGAGGTTGTGTCTCTGATCAAAGGTCTCTCATCTTGTTTGACCTTCTTCCAATCTAAAATCAACCAAGATATGCTTGACCTTAATAGGAATATCTTCTGTCTATCTGACAAAGTATAACACCTTAACAAGACCAACCGCGCCTTGCATTATTACATTGAGAATGCCACCAATGCTAGGAGAGCCCTGTGTAAGACAATGGACGACAGTCTTGTCTCCATAGTCAATTGTAACAAGGCGATCCTTCAGCAAGTTCGCAAAGAATACGACCAAGGCATCATTACCGTTGTTCAATCAAATTCTCAAAAGGTTGAAGAACATCTAAAATGGTTACAAGAAGTTTAGGGAAAGCAATCCAAAGCCAAGGAATTTAAGGAAGAAAAGGCAGCCAGATTGAAGCGCGAAGCTGATTTAACCTTTGTTGCTATATTGGATACTATGGCTGCGATAGAGAAAAAAGACGAGCGCGCCTTTGATAGAGCCGCGCAGCGAAAAAAGTTCGAAGCACGACGTCGTGACGGTAAAAAATGACGTTGTGCGATTTTCATGAAAAATAATAAAATAATATGATATTTTATGATTAAATATACCTTCAAGAAACTTGAACAAGTTTCTTTGATGCCGAACAACGATCCGAGACGACCCAACAATCTTCTCACGTATATCCCGACGCACGCGAGGATCCCGGTGAGTGGGTACCGATTCGAATCTTCGTGTATTTTTGCATAGGTTTCTCTTCACACTTATCTCAAAAGGTAAAATATGGATTGCCAAAAGGGAGAGAGAGAGTGGCGGCTAGGTTAGGAGAAATTAGGATTTTTTTAAGCCTCCTTTTTATAATATAAAAGAATATATTATATTAAGTAAATAAATCCACACTTTCCTAAAAGGATAAGAATGAATATAAACTTAATATAAAATAAACCCATCTTCTCTCTATTAGGGCCGGCCACCTAGAGAGTAATCTCTAGGTGTGCCAAATTCCAAAACTATCATCCAACAATTTAATTCATTTCTTAAATGTCCCCGGCGGCAAAATCGGCATTCAAATTAAATTAAATAATAACCAAAACCAATAAGAAAAATAACCGTGCGTATAGTGGGCTACGTGAGGGATCACGAGGATATAGGACTCGGGCTAACCGAATGAGAAAATCGGATATCCCTAACTCTGTTCTCGAGTTAGATCTTTTCTCGCAAGAACCAGAACTTATTCCACTAAAGGTCCTGACTGAACTCCCGACCCTAACTCAAATTATGTTTTGAGTTTCCAATTATCA
>JAULJZ010019151.1:0-15844 GCA_032270985.1 Heliamphora pulchella
TGTTTTCAGGCCTTCAAAGGTCACCAAATGAGCACGATGCTATTTGGGTAATAGTAGATCGTTTGATTAAATTCGTTCATTTCTTTCCTATACACATAATCGATTCAGTGGACAAGCATGGTAAGTTGTATGCTCACGAGATTGTTCGGCTTCACGGCATACCTATGTCCATAGTATCAAATAGAGATCGTCGATTCACCTTCCATTTCTGGTAGAGTTTACAGTCAGCATTAGGAACGAGCCTACACTTTAGCACAGCTTTTTATCCTCAGACCGATGGGCAGTCGAAGTGTACTATCTAGATTCTTGAGGACATGTTACGTGCGTGTGTATTATAATTTCGTAGCTCTTGAGATGATCATTTGCCATTAGCCGAGTTTGCTAATGACAATAGTTACCAATCGAGCGTAGAAATGGCTCCTTACGAGACTTTATAAGGGAGACCATGCAGATCCTCGATTTACTAGACCGACGTAGGGGAAGCATCCATGCTAGGACCTGCTTTGGTGTGAGAGACTACGTATGAAGAAATTTGTTGCAATTTGCAAATGCTTGGTTATGGCCCAAAATCGTCAGAAAAGTTATGCCGAGTGGAGAAAGAGACTGTTAATATTTGACGTTAGTAATTGTGTGTTTTTGAAAGTCTCACTAGAGAAGGGGTTGATAAGGTTTGACAAAGGTGGCAAGTTGTCATCGTGGTTTATCAGTCCATTTGAAATTTTGAAAAGAGTTAGAGAGGTGGCTTACTAACTAGCATTACCTCTATAGTTGTTGTCCATACACAACGTGTTTCATGTATTTATGTTACGTAAGTACAAGCTTGATTCACTCATATCTTAGACCAGTCAAAATTTTAGATGTTAGAATCGAGGAAGATATTACATATGATGAATGACGAATTTCGGGAACAAAATTTTTTAAATGAGAAAGGATGTAGAGATTCGGTACGTTTCTAATTATTTTATTTTATTAACGTAATTAAGTTTATGAAGATAATTTTTAATGATATATGTTGCATTTTATATGTGTTTGGCGTGTGTTGAGACATTGGGGATGCTAATTTGTAATTAATTTTATTAGGTTAGAAAAAAATTTTAAATTTTGTAATTTGTATTAATTTAATGTAAATGGGAGGAATAAAATGAGATTGTTTTAAAATTAAAGATGTACTTATGTGAGTTGAAAGAATGAACTCTTTAGAGAATTCAAAAAAAAAAAAGAATAATAATAATAATAATAAAACCCCAAATCCCCTTGGACCCGCGTGCTCCTCATTTTCCCCCTCATTTCTTCTTCTTTCTTTCTACTTATACCATGGAAGAACACCCAAAGGTTCAAACCCTATTTTCTCTCTAAAAATTGACCCATCTCCTCCTGATATTATACGACGCCAACCGGAAATCAAGCTCTACGCCACAAGGGCTTCGCAACCATCCAACCAAAATCTGAATTCGTGGCGGCCGAAAAACCAAGGGTTTGCAATTTTTGGAAAAAATTGAAGATTTTGGCTTCAAGAGGTAGGATATTGACTAGATTGTAATATTTTGTGTTGATATGTATTGAATTTATATTTAAACCCTTGAAACCCTAAAAAGTTTGGAAAATTTGTGAAACCCTAGCTTAATTCATTCTTTAATAATTGATTGTATGAAAATTTGATAAATGGTTCAAGTATGGAACACTTAATGTGATGGTGGAGCCTTGTAACTTAGTGATTTGGGGTTTGGAGGTTAATTTATAGTCAAATTGTTAGTTGTGAGAGATTTACCCAAATTCCTAGCTAGTTCTTGGAATGTTTGAGTTAATTTCATGGTAATTTGAATGAATTGATAAAATTGGAGCAATTAATTCGGTGTGTGAGTTTTGTAACTTGATATTGGATAGCTTTTGAGTTAAATTTATGAGTTAACTTAAAGATTTGAAGATTTTGATACAAAGACCCTAGTTTGTGTTGTAGGGAAGCTTTGATTTCATAACAATTGAGTTAATTGATGAGTTTGAACTAATTTGGGGTTTGATTTAGTGGGTGGATTGTGGAATCATGAAATGTGGATTAACACATGGATTAACTTGGGAAACTTGATGTATAAACCATAGTTCTTTGTTATTGTAATGGCTTTATCTCTTAAGAAATAGGTGAGATGAATAGATCTAAACCATTTGAATGCTCTATTTAACTAATAGATCGGTAAATCAAGAAGTTGAGATTAATTCAAATAGTTAATTAAATGAAATTTGGAGTCTTAACTTATTGGATTTGTAGTATAAATTGACCATATTTCTTATAATCAGGGTGCAATTATGTATATGTGATTTGAATTTAAACAAATTAAAATAGTTATTTTGTATATAATGAAAATTGGAGGCATGTTAGTGTATGTGGTATCAATATCATGTGGGTTAACAAGAAGAACTAAAAATATGATTGGATTAGTATTCGAACGGATGAGAAATAAATTATTGAATGGAATTAGGAACCGATGGTTTGTTATGTTGAATAAGTTGAGCTTGACTAGTTTCGCAATGAAAGATCGAAAACTTGCGCAAACTGGGTGCCCTACCCCTCGGGTTTGCCCCCGAAGAGATGTGCAATTAGTTGCCTACGCATCTGCGTTCCCCAGGAAAACTGAAAAAGGAACTTGTTGCGGTGAGTTATAGAGCGAGTTATTATTCAATGGGTTTCACGTAGCCGATTAAGGGGTAATAGTTTGAGATTTCTATAAGCTGCACCCGATGTTGGTTCTAAGGTTAATTTATAAAATTGAATGAGAATGGAATGTGATAAAACCGTTATGAATTCTATTGAAACGAATTGAATGAGGTCGGAAATGTGACGAACCGGGTGTGACTTGGATAAAGGGAATAAATGGGAGAAGTAGTTTTGAAAAATATTGAATGTAATGAGATTAAATAAGAAATGTTTAGGCTCTTTTATTAAGATATGGAGTAAGGGGTATAAGTTTGGTTAAAATTTACCAAGCGTGTGGATGATTACTAATTGAGTAAGGAATTGTTGATTGAGTAAAAACTTGTTACTTATAATGTTTATGCATCCACACACGCCCTCACACCTCACATATTATGCATTGCATATTTTTTAGTCTCTTTTCTACGAGTTTCGGCTCATGTAGTTTGATTAAGTATTTTTCACAGTTCAAGTAAAAAAGACAAGACTTAGAGGGATTCCTATGGCGTTTGTGATCCTTTTACAAAACATGTGAAGAACCATTTTTAACGCCCTGACTTTATCCATGGATATTTGATTGAAATGTACTTTGGCGTAGAGGTTTTGTAAGGAAATCTTATGGATTTTGATTAAGAAGGAAAACTATGGTAATCTTAAGGTTTTGAATCATCACTATGTATTGGTTTATGAAATTATGGTTTGGGATGAATGTAAGGGTTAGTGGCACTCGTTGGGAAATTTGAGCGAAGTTTGGAGCCTATATTTATGATTTGGTACTGCTTGTTTATCAACTTGATCGCACAGAATGCATGTTCAAGAGATCAGTGTTGAGTTTGAGCTTAAATTTTCAAAACAGGGTAATTGTGGGTATGGTCTCGGGGTAGTGGGCGCTATAAGCGGTGAGGATCCGTTCGAGCGGTGCATTATGGAAAAAATACGAGAAGCTCTCAGCCACCTGACAGCTCTCGAGCGGTGGTCAGTCCGAATTTTGGTCATCGAATTTTGTTTTCTTAAAATAATTGTTTTTTATACTGGTTGGTTTTACCCTTTTCTAAGGTGAAATAAAGTCTAGGGAATCATTATTATTCTGCTTTAACTTTTTTATTTATCATTTATTCAAATGAACTTTAAACGAGAATTTTTAGCCTACAACCGGATTTTAGTAAAGTTTTCTTTAGTTGGGCTTTTGTTGTCGGGTTAACGGAGTTGGTACACGTGTCTCGATTTTAAGGGCAAGGGCGTGACATTTTTGCTTGGGCATGGGTGGTGGAGAATAATGAGGGGGGAGAAAAAGGGGCCCAATAAAATTGCATGCAAATGGGCGTGACAAGACCCATTCATGGCACAATAAAGGGATTCTTTCATTGGGATTTCAAATGGCTGGCCAAGGTCATTATGAGGCAAAGAAAATCTGATTTTGTCTGTACATAGTAGAGTATTATAGTGGTTCAAGAGAGTAATTATACTATATTGCAAAAAAAATGTTTAAAATAAGCTTAATATAGAAAAATTGCCCCTTTGTCTAGAGAATTATATTTAATTAATTGGCACGTTATATATATTGTCTAAAATTATTTTTATAATATTTGAATGCATGCACGTAAATGACATGTGCCAAAATAATTTTTTTTTGCAAGAGTTTATAAAATAAGTTTTTTAATTAAAAGCTAGTGTACATGGTTTCTATTAAATAAATTGATCCATATAAATATATTATTTAAAATCAAATTGGAATTATAAAATTTTAGTTTTAATAATCAAAATATATTTAAGGCCTTGTTTGGTTCAAAAAAGAGATTGAATTGGTAAAATAGCTCTTTATTGGATTATTGAGCTTATGTTTTTTAGAATTGGGCTTTGTGGCTCAATTGCGCTTTAAGAATGAATTCGTTGGCTCATCTAGATTTTGAACTAAATTGGTGTCTATCAAAATCCATTGAAAATGATGGGGTGAAAGACTAAGCATATTCAATACGATAAAACAAACCGAATTTTATTTTATTTTATTCTATTCTATTTTATTGTATTTTTGCATAATCATAAACAGGTATATTATTATTATATTAACTTTTTTGTTATTATTATTATTATTATTATTATTATTATTATTATTAATTATTATTTTTGTTTTAAAACCGGGTTATTATAGTTCTTATGCTACCTGTTATATATATATATATAAAATTTATTTCATGTCAATATAAAATTGGTAATTCATGTCTAGTTGGTCTACCATTTGCACTAATATAATTCCCACTGGTTGACGGAAATAAAATTAGGGCATTTTGGTTTGGTTTAACATTTGTTGTAACTTATTTACCTATTTTCAGTATTTGTGCAAGTATTCCCCAATAGAAATAATGTCCAAACATCTCAGCTTGGTTTAAAATTCAAGTTTATATACTTAATTAAACTGGATCATTTTATATCCCATTATTTTTTTTTTCCTATTTATATATTAATATAAATTGGTCACCATATATCCAGTTATTTTCTTTTCTGTTTATACACTAATACAAACTGGTAACTTAATACCCAATTATTTTTTATCCAATTTATATATTAATATAAACTGGTCACTTCATATCCAGTTTTTTTTTTCTTTCTGTTTATAACTAGTTATAATCCGTGTCTAAAAAAGCTCAATTATCTAATTTTAGTAATTTAAGAAAAAAATATAAAATAATATCAATAATTAAATTATTAGTTAATTAGATAATTTTGAGGCAGTAACTAAAAAAAATATGACTTTTAGTTTGCTAATTTATGGAGATAAAAAAATAAACAAAAAAGTTAATAAAAATATAGATTAAATTATTTTTTTTGTTGAATTTATAAAATAAGAAGTATTATTAATGAGTTTTCTTTTTTACTATTTGACATAGAAGAACATGTGAGAAAAGAAAAAAAGAAAAAAAAAAAAGAGAAAAGTATCAAAATTGTCTCGTTTTGAAATGTCCAATTTTGACATCTATTCTGATGTCACATCAAATTATATGTAGTTATATAGATTAATATAAATTGGTCACTTTATATCCAGTTATTTTAATACTATTTATATATATATATATATACCAATAAAAACTGGTCACATCATATTTAATTATTTAATATAAAATAAATTCTTTTTCTCGAATTTACAATAATTTTCTATACTAATAGAAAATAATGTTTTATAAAAAAATTCTTATAATAAATAAGAAAAAAATATTTTTATTTTAATAAGCAATATGTTCTTTTTCAAAATTTTCTTATAATAAATAAGAAGATGCACATTTTTCTATATTAATAAAAAATGAAAGCCAATTCCACATTTTTCTGTAATAAATAAGAAAATACTATTTTCAATAATCAACCAATTCATCCGCATGCTCACATGCTTGTCGGTTGTAAGCACAGACATTCGTGCTTTTAGCACTAACTACAACTTGCCTAATTACGGTTAGAGAATACGTAAGGAGCCCAACTAGGCCCAACCATATCATTGTAAATATTTACATATTAACGTTTTATTTATTTTTATATCATTGTTCTCTAATCATGTCCTCTGTTGCACATCATCCATATTATTGCACTTCTTTAGCATAGCATTGCCATAAACAAATCTTTGAAATCACATATTGTTTATATGTTATTTTTCGAATGCATAAAAATATAAGTGATTTATTAAATGCAAAGATTAATATCAAAAGAGAAATGGTACCGAAAGGACAATATTAAGTGTCTAACACCTTCTTAACTCGGAAGAGTAAATTTTTGAACCCATCTCTTGTTTTTGCAGATCAAAACAGAAGTCATTTCAAAATCAGATCCGACTACTTTGCCATTTTGAATTAAAATTATTTTTCTAAAATTTTAATGCTCTTTTCAAAACTAAAAGTTAATCTTCAAAGATCGAATTGCATAATTGTTTTGGAAAATAGTATGAAAGAGTAGCCTAACACACCCAAACTTTTTGTTAGGTGGCGACTTCAAAATTTTAAAATTAAGACCTCAGTTCAGTTATTAAACTCAATTCAATTTTGTCACACTTATATGCTAAGATTTTAATACCCGTTTTACTAGAAAAACCATCCCATAATAAAAAATCTAGGCACGACAAGTTCTTTTGATCAAATCTCTTTAAAATTCTCGTAAAAACCCAATAAACATGTGAACAACGTCGCAACTTTTTTTTTACGAGTTCTTACATGAAGTAGTAATTAACAAAGACACAAATCAAAGTTTATCACTTAAAAAAAAAAGAAAAAAGGAACACAATAAGTAATCAACAAAGATACTAAAACGATATTGAAGGAGATACTATTTTATAGCTCGATTCAAATTCATGCCATGGAGTCCAAAGCCATGATGGTGCTGAGATTCATGGGGCTCATGTAGTTGGTCGAACCCGTCAAAATTTGCTGCACAATAATCCTATTCGCTTTCTCTGATGGGTGGAATGGATCCCAAAATGCGTACAATTCTCGGTTCGGGCACAAGTTGGACAATGGTGTGCAAAGTCCTATTCCATTGTAAGGTCCTTGCCCACAGCATGCTACCTTTGAAGTAGCAAATCCTACATACAAAGGTTAATTATTTTCATGGTTAGTCATCTTGGAATTCCCATTTTATAGCACACAGTTCTCATATATAGCCCTTGTTTCGGATATTAGTGTTAAATTATTATACTTTTTCGATTATTTTCATCAAGACGATTTAGAAAGTAAAAAAATTAAATTTTTTTAGCAAAAAAATTTAAAAACTATACAAAAAAGCTAAAAGTGAGCACACAAAAAATTCCAAACGGTGCCATAACCTGCTATAAGATCATATTTTAAGCTAGCTGAGATAGAAGGGGAAAGATTGTCCCTTCGAATATTTGAACGAATTTGAAATCTGGCATCAGTGAGAGATGAGAAATAAGTTTAATATATAATTAAACATGTAAACTACAAATTGTAACTTATAAGTATTTTAAGTCATGAGTATTGTTAACTTTTTTATTCATGTTTACTAGGCTAGTAGTTTACTTAATACGAACACGAAAGATTGAAAATTTTCAAAATCAATTTAGGCCATGCATAATTAGGGAAATATGGAAAGTAAAACAAAAATTATTTTCTCACAACATATATTCTTTAAATTCTAGCTTCTAGGTACAATGCTTTTGAACATGACCACATGGAGGACAAAGTAGTCAATTTAACTTAAAAGCCAAAAACCATTTCCTATCACATAAACTAATTATAAAAATAAAAATAATGCCCAATTTGAAATGCTGACTTATTAACTTACTCTAACAGGCTCATTTGTTTTTTTTTTTTAAAAAATCATCTTTATTGAATGTTTTCTTTTTACTTTTTCAATTTGTATTGAATAGAGGAACTACAAAGTAAAAAAGAAAAAGAATTATGTTTAAAAAAAATTACTAAATAAGGAAAAAAAACAAGCATGCAATTACTAGAATCAAAGGTCCTTCAACTTAACGAAATCCATTAGCAAATTAAGAGGAAGTAGGGATACCATAAGCTTGAGGCTCAGTGATGAAATCCATGTGCATTTGCTGAGCATTAGCGGCAATGAAAATATGGCTGCCTATACCGCTATTGACCTGGTTTATCATTTGAACGAGTTGCGGGTTAAACAAGGCCGCAGCACGTTGCAAATCAGGAATGCATGCCCCATTGATGCTGCCCCGTATACCCAATTCTGCTGGAACGCAACCTAATGGTCCTGTGCCTGTCACTATGACCCTCCGGGCACCCAAGTTGTATAGTTGCTGCCATGGAATTAAATAAAAAATGTGCACGTTAATATGATCATCATATCATTATTGGATTTTTAATGAGAAAACTGCTAAATTGATAACCATTTTAGATTGGATTGCATTCCTCTCATAATTCACAAAAGTCTATTGAATGCCGTTATGATAAAATTTTAGATAATACTACCCGAATATGTATGTTGTTGGTGGTATACTCATGTATCGATAATAATATCGATTAATATACTGGTATATATTAATGTTAGAATTTTAAAATCACATCAGTCGGTAGAATAGGTATATTGACTGATTTTTAGCTATATATTAGTTTTTATTTCTAAAGTATAAAACAATAAAACCAAGTGTTTGTACATTCATATTATTACAAATGGAGATAGAGAAGGGGGGGGGGGGGGGGGAACATAATTTTTCATTTTCGCGTGCAAGGGTTATTTTCTATCTTAAATATGGGGTGTAAAACTTCAATGCTATTCTACCTACTTTCATACAATTTGGTTATTTAAATTGCACCCACTTTAAATATGTGTCAACTATTATTCATGCGACAAACTCATTGACTCACTCTAAAGCACTCTACCCATATTTGATGCATAATTCGGGGCTTGTTTGGTAATACGGTTTAAAGTTATTTTTTTTCTTGTTTCAAGACAAGGAAGTACAAAAAAAAAAATGTTTTGGTTTCACCACTAACTCAAATAGTCAGTCATCTAGGGTCTAAAGCAGGAGTCTGAGGTTCAACTCTTCTCCCATTTTGTTATATTTATAAGCTTATATATTCCCTAGATGATTCCCAAGGTATCTACCAAAACAGAGTTTTTCGTCATTAAAAATATGATAAATACCTGTAAGATTTTTTTATACTCTGAGATGAGGTAGCGGACATAATCGGGGAGAGCAAACTGACGAGACCTTGCAGAGTATGGGACTAAGTAGTAGTTGTTGACAAAGTCGTTGCCGCCGAGAGTTATGAGGAAAAGAGCTTGATTTACCAGTTTCTTAGTCTGCTCGGCTCCTATTAGAGCACTCACTCTGTGTTGGTATTGCTTGAAGAATGTCAATTGCTGGGAAATTCTGATTATGTTTACCTATAATGGATGCAAAATATTTCCGGTCAGCACTGAAACATAGTAATACAAATGGATTAAGCAGTTACTCTTTTTTTTTTCTATAGAAAAAGCAGTTATACTCTTGGTTTACTATCGATGAGATAGTCGGGTATCGGGTCAATATCGAACAAGTATTGACTAATACATTTATAAATAATAGTATTATGCGTTCAAAATCTTATTAAGCATCGACCGATAAAATACATAAGTGACGATGTTTAAAACACAGCTCAAAAACATAAATTTATGATCAATGCATATGTAACTAAACTTGTTTCATCACATATATGGTAGGATACGAATCTTCTTATTTATTTAAAATCTTTGTTTTGACTTTCAAACTTACGAATTGTACTCCAGTGTCATTAAGTATCCCAATTCCAGCTGAAGCAAAGTTGGCACCGACGAGTAGTTTCTGGCCTTGGAGCCTTGGACTCAAGTACGGTAGTGTGGGTTCTTCACCAATACTTTGACCTGATTGACAAAAAAATATAAATTACAAATCATAATTACAAAACAATTTCATTTATATTTTTACTTATAACCCACACACACACACACCTATATATATACATATATAAGGAAACCGCCAAATTTATTATAGTACCCTTTAAAACTCGTTCATTTCTTCTTAAAAGTACTCTCAAATCAGAACCGTACAAGTATCAAACAGTCGCAAAATATTCCAATTAATGAGAACAAACACAAATAATAATAATAATAATAATAATAATAATAATAATAATACAATAAAGTTAAGGAGACAATGTTTTGCTGATCATATTTGTGCACCCTATGATGTGGAGCGTGTGTGGTGTTTAGAAAAAAAAATACTTTCATAAAAAAATATAAGCACTATACATGAAATATTACATTCTGTGTTACTCAGTTATTCATAATAATTATAATTTCACAACAATTTTATATTTTTTAGTCTCGTTTGTTATCCTTATATATAATCTATGTGTGTGTGTGTGAAAATGATAAATTGGCAAAGTTCCATTCTTCCTTAAAACGTAGTAAGCATGCATGCTTGTCATTTTACGTATAACGTATAACTTGGCATAGTCCCTTCTTCCGTGAGACGTAGCAAACATGCATAACTGTCCTTTTACGTATAACGTATAACTTGGCAAAGTCTTTTCTTCCATGAGACGTAGCTAACATGCATGATTGTTATTTTGCGTACAACCTACATGGTTAGGTGCTTGTAGCACTCACAAGAAAACACAAGCAAAAAAGTGGCCATTTGGGTAAGAAAAAGTCAGATTATTTCAATGCGCAAAGTGAGTTTTCTAGGTGGTTTGATTGTAGATACTCTCTCTCTCTCTCTCTCTCCAAAGTCACATGCACACATTGAAAACAACATTCTCCTTAAAACACTCTTATAAAGTGCCTCCATTCCCATTGTCATAAATTCGTCAATTCTTAAAAAGCAAAACGAATAAAAAAAATACTATGCATGAATGCTAAAGATAATAGGAAAATTATGCGGTGCTTCTGAAGTACCATGCAATATTGTCTACGTAGTATAATTTGACAAGTGAAAATGTGGAATTCACACTAAGGGATCACACTTTTTTTTTTTTACTTATCCAACAAATGTGACACTATTATTTCACATGAAGTATTTTTTTACTACATGATTAGATAGAAGCACTACGTAGCTAATTAATGCAGCATACTACTTCGGAACTATTGAATAATTACTCTAATAAATAACATATTCCTTAAAGCCAAAGTGAAGGAGCATAAATTCATTACTCAACTGATAAGATCGGGAATGTTAAAGCCATTAGAGAAGCGGCCAGTGGGCCTGTGCGTCGGATAATCAATGCCGTATGGCGGTGAGTCGGCACGGGCTGTGGTGACCAAGTAGTTGTTGTTGCCGCTGTCCACCAGAGAGTCCCCAAACACAAAGAAAGCACGTGCCTCGACTTGAGGAACAATGGATCCGAGTGCCATGACAAGGCCCAAAATGATCCACCACAGACAAGAAACAGATGAGTTTGCCATGGCAATGGTGATTAACACGAGAAAATGTGGGCTTTTTCTGCTAACACAAGATAAAAGTTTGGGATGTGGTGTGTGCTTGGAATGCAAGAGGTGGGTTTAGATATATATATATGTTTGTGATGGCCTAGTGGGGGTAGGACAATAGGAGGAGGAGGACCACTAAAAACTCAAGCAAGCTGTTTTCTGGTAGAGGTAGTTCCTTGTATTCAATTGGGCAGTTGTAACTTGTTTTCTTTGGCAGAGTTAAATTATTCCATCCGTTCATCATGAAAGTGGCTTTTTTGAATGTCAATCATAATGTTGCACGTTTTAGTTTGAGATGAAATAGAAAGAAAAATAAAAATAAAAAGAATGTAATATTATGCATAATTTAACAATGTTATATGTAGTTACCTAATAGCATAAGAATTTATTCAGATTTTACTTGGATGTTGATTTTTAAATGAATACCAGAAAAGCAACAAAAAATTATGTTAGGGTCCGATTAATTCTGAAAATGCCGTTAGGCCCGAGCAATTCGCTACTGTGTGTGTATATGGCTTGTTATTAAGGTTGATAGGCTAGTCAATGAGATTTTTATTTTTTATTTTTGGTAATGAGGAATTTTTTGCGGAGAAATTCTGGGATTATGTACTGACTGGGCAATAACATGACTTATGAGAACAATGGTAATTTTTTTAAAGTGCTCCCAAGAGATTAAGAAGAGTTGAGCTTAATTCTATAGGTGTGGGCTCTTATCAACTCATCTAATTTTGGGTAGATTTTTACAAGCAAATTTGGTATTTATTAAAGAATAATGCTATTTAGGCCTATTTTATAGGCTTACTTTGCTTATCTGCTTATGTGGTATAGTTGAATAACCAATAATTTTTATTGTTAAAGGGATAGACAAGTCATTTCAACCATGCCACATAAGTAGACATGTGAAGTAGGTCTATCAAGTAGACATAAATATCATTTTTTTTATTAAATGATATACTTGCTACAGACACAATTCTTATCCATAAAATTACCCATAAAGTGATGTGTACAAATAAGATTTACTCAGGGTATTCCTTACATCATACTAACTTTGAATCTGAAATACACACATTACTTTAATGGGCAATTTTTTTTTGGTAAAAATTAAGTCCATAGTATTTTTGCTTTTATATTATTGTTTCCCCAATAATAGTGGGGACATGGCAATTAATTGGCATGCAAGTGACACCTTATTTTTTTACTTATTTTTTATTTTTTTGATTACAAGGGGGAGGGGGTGCCGGGGTTTGAACCTCAGTTGGGTAAGGCCATTTGGAGCGCCGACCACTTGGGTTAGGGGTTTCTTCAATGACACCTTATTTGAACCTACAATCTTCTTACACTTGACTTGTCAATGAGACATATAAACTAAACCAAATTTGCCTAGTTGAGTATTTGTGCGAAACTTTAAAGTATCTTATAAATAAAACAGCAAATGCTAATCAAATTTACATTGAAAATATTGATAGATAGAGGAAGTTCCTAGGGCTTGTATCATTATGGTTTAAGAAGGATTATAAATTAGGGTATTTTTGGTATAACAATAAAAAATTGACAATATTAATGCCTTGGATTTCTAAATAATTGGAATATTGCATTAATTGTCTATTAAAAAAGCTTCCTAAGTAGTTAATTATTGCCAAATAACTTGATATTGTGTTGACACCCAATCTAATTGCATTTAATCGACATAATACGAATAAAAAAATGTCGTTTCAAGACTATTTTTGAGTCCTGATCAATAATTATGATTCATATTTAATTATTAGAACTTGTAGTTTGAATAGTAATGAAAAATGAAACACAAAATGGGCATTTGGGAGAAAATAAAAATAGAATTAATTGTGTACATAAGTCTTATAATTAAATGATGCGACTTATTTAAATTGATTCATTGAAGTTGAAAACTCATTCAATTTCATAAAATTGCAAAATACAACTGTCACATTCTACTGCATATATGGTCATATAGAAGATTTATTGATACTTTTAATTAATTTTCAACCAGCTCTTCAAAGATGGTCAGCTTCAAAAGCATCACATTTTTTACTTTATTTGTTCTTACGTTCTTTTTTTTAAAATTTGTTTTAATACGAATCCAAGCCTAGATTGCAGAAATTTTTTTTTTTATCACGGAAAAAGAAACTATATTCTGATTCTTCCGAACAATGGAATTAAAATATATGTACTGAGAATTGAAGCTCACTTCCACTTTGGATTCCCAAAATACTCACAATAAAGGCTCTGTTTGGTATAATTGCTTGTTTATTTATTTTATTTTGCTTATTTGTATCGTAGTACACTTTTTATATCTTTTGATTAAATTATTATATTTTTTTTTTACTTCTCTTATTTGAGACGACTTAAAAAAAAATTTTGACCACAATATTTTAAAAGTTCTAAACAGACAAAATTAAACCAAAATAAGCTTAAGAGCCAAATTATTTACTTATTTTTATTTTTTGATCATATTCTTTATTTTTTCGTTTCCTCTAACCGAGATGATCAGGAAAAATAAAAAATTCTCATTAAAAGATATTTTTTTAGAAAAGGAAAAAATAAATAAAATTCTCACAATATAGGCCAAGCAAAGCTTAAATAACATTTTGTTGCGAATTTTAGCTCAAATCCTAGTTGAGTTGGAATAGACTTCTAATCTATCATGTTTCTACATTTTAACCACACCAATTTAACTTTTTAAAGAGTTTTAAAAAATATGAATTTACATAACTTTGATTGGTTTTGAATTCGACTAGCAAAAATAGGATAAGAATAGGTCTTTATTTCTCTCCTATAAATATGATTGCAGTCTTATATTATTAATGTGTGCAGATTTTGTTTGAGAGATAGAATTTGTGAGAGTCGAGTGATTTGTAATTCTTTTTCCATATATTGAATTTCTGCCACCCGTGGACATAGGCAAATTGTCGAACCACATAAAATTTGTCTCTTTGTGATTTTGTTTGTGATTATTTTGGATCTTTTTTGCACAACAAGTGATATCAGAATTTTTGTTAAAACTGGTTTTTGCCCTCTGCTTAGAATTTAAAGTGATCAATTTTTTTTTTTGAATATACTAGAAACTTCGTATCGTCGAGACGATTTCAGCGGTATATTATACGTCAAAAATCGAATTCATACGCTCCCGCACGCTCCAATTAAGTTTCTGTAATATTTGTGACTAGGCAAACGAGTCCTTAATTTGAAGAGATTGCTAGCTAGGCTATTGCTTATTTGTTTTCGTGGAAAGTTATGTGATCCACGCATAATTCTCTCATAAAGTGTTCGGTGAAGGTTACTCAGCCTTTTTTTTCTTTTTTGGCCAGTTTATTATTTTTATGTACTTTTTTTGATCGGGTCAGGGTAGTTCTTATCGTTTTTTGTTGTTCTGGATTCAACCGTGATATTAAATTTGATTAGTTCAGTATTTAAAATTCAATTTTTCCTTGTTAGAATGTAAAAGTGATTGGTTTAATCGTTTTGAAATACTGAATATTATTTGTGGTGGAACTTAAAAAGTTTTGATGACTAAATTTGCTGAGAATTTTGTTTATTGGGTTTAGTTTGGTTATTTGTATATTTGATTTATATTCGAAGGATTGTCTATTTGAACCCTTTGAAGAAGTCAAATGTTTGGGGGCTTTGTAGAGGATACAACCTGTTTTGTTCATCTAGAAAAATCTATTTTGTTCATCACGAGAAGTTTAATCTTTAAGTGGAGTTTTATTCTCAGATGAAATTTGTCTTCATATGAAGTTTGTCAATAGATAAATTTTGTGTCAATTATCCAATTGCATTTGTTAGTGGAAGATATGCTGACAGTTTGGATGACAAGATGTGTCATTTGGATCAAGTTTTAATACAGCTTAAACTTGATAAAATTTAATAATTTGAGTAATCGCTTCACCTGATTCACATTTGGTTTGGACGTAATATGTGCATTTGTCTATGTTTAATTTTGGAATTTGGCACATCTGGATGCATTTGGCGTCTCAAGACGCATTCAGAGGCAGCATCAATCTGTTAATATCTCCAATTTGAAGTTTTGGTCACCTTATGTGAATTTGACGCCACATAGCACATTTGATTGTAGAGTTAAATCTGCCGATTTGTTCCATTCAAAAATTTGAGCACTTTTAGTGCATTTGGTGGTAGTGTTGGTATGTTGATTTGTTTGGAAGATGAATTCTCGCCAATGTGAAGATTATTGAGAATTTTGATTCAAATCCTATTTGAGTTGTAATAAGC